>NQII01000440.1:820820-882041 GCA_002778355.1 Clitarchus hookeri
TCTTACCATGTCTCAGGGTTAAATATCTAACACTTCAAAAGCCTACTTCCAAGACTGCTACATCCAACATGCTTAGAATGTATTACAGTATTAATCTGTTCTTTTTTTTGTATGCTTCAGCATATACCTTTGCTACATTGTCAATGATTATGCACGTTCAGTGATAGGCCTACACAAGAAATCTTGAAGTATTAACTTTAAAATCATCATATTTTGCCCACATCATTACGTTTATTTTTATCATCACGCTCACTAACAGTATCGGTTTGTAGTGGCAGACCTGAAAGCCAAGACTACTTTATTCCCTATATCAGGGAAAGTAGGCATGCATGCTAGGATAAGGTATATCAGCACTTGCGAGAAATAATACGGTTATGTTTATTCATTTAAAATATATATTTTTTATATACATCAGACTAAAAAAAACAAAAAAAACAGAAACCTCACATTCAGCATATTATACATGCAATGTCTTTACAGCAACACGGTCACTTTTCACATAANCCGAGCACGCGGAAGTGCCGCAAGACGACGTGGCATGGACTCGACTAATGTCTAAAGGTATGCAGGAAACAATTCACACCATTAATCCTGCAGGGCAGTCCACAAATCCAATATGCGCCAATTTGATAAAGGGTTGCATGTCTGTCATTTTTAATGATTCTCGTCAGCCGTTGTTTGTCCCATTCTTTCTCAATCTTTTTTCCGGCCTCAGCGATGGCGAAGATGTGATGTTTTACCGGATTCCCGATATTCACGGTACACTCGTGAAATGGTCATACGCGAACATCGAAATGTTATCGCTACCTCGGAGATGCTATGTCCCATCTCTTGTGTGCCGACTATAATACCACGTTCAAATACATTTAAATCTTGATAACCTGCCATTGTAGCAACAGTAACCGATATAGCTGCCGACTGCATCGCATTACTCTGATTGGTCTCATACCTGTGTTATTTGCATACGCAAGCCTATACCAGTTTTTTTTTTTGCTCTTTAGGGTATAATCTGCTTATACACAGCTTGAGACAGTACACTAGCAAGCATCTACCCAGAACCTTTAGCATATATTCTTCTTCCTTACGACAAAGTTTTTCTTTCAAGGCCTCTACAGCCTCTGGAATGCAGTAAACATGGTACAATGCTTTATTTGCAGTCTTGAATGCCCGCCGTCTGATTTCTTCATCCAAATGTTGGGGCTTTTCTAAGGTACACTCCAGCCAAACATATTTTATGGGACCTTCTTTGACTTCTTCTGTTAATTGATTATGCTTTGCTTAATGTAGTCCAGGAATGTACATATATGTCTTTCGTAGCAACAAAGTTATTTTCAATAACATAATCTTTTAAAGTGGCTTTTTGAATGCTGATATTTTTAAGTTGAATCCATTTGATGTGGTATCGCCAATAGCTAGTACAGGGTGTTTATTAACTGCAGGAAATCTGCCTTTACAGTTCTTGATTTGTCCCTTCATCATAACACATGACAGACTCTTCACACAAGTAGTNCTGCAGGAAATCTGCCTTTACAGTTCTTGATTTGTCCCTTCATCATAACACATGACAGACTCTTCACACAAGTAGTTCTTTCGTGCTTCCTTGCACTTTGGCTGTACACAAATAAATTGTTACAGTAACAACGAAGCCTTTATGAAGTCATCGATGACGGTACTATTATAGGTGCTCCATCCAAAGAAGTCTATGACATTCACGAATTGTAGATGTAGACACTGCTGTAAGTGACCGATTCGAAGAAGACGAAGGTGCTGTTGGCGTCATGCCTGAAGGAGTCGATGGCAACACTGCCGTAGACGACCCATCCGATGGTGCTTTCGGCGTCATACGTAAAGAAGTCGATGGAGAAGCTACTGTAGGCATGCCGCTCGAAGAAGTCGATGGCTTCGTCGGTACCATGCCCGAAAAAGTCGATGGCACTTTCACAGATCCCATTAGCTTTGGAATGTCAGAGGACATCACAGCTGCCGAATAAGACTTTGTCTCTGACGTGAAGCCGCAAAAGCTAGCCGAGACGATTCACCTTTCACATCAGCTGCTCTCCAACTAACCTCTCAGCTGACCCTCAGACTGCTTATAATATACCTGTATGTAAGCCCTATAACATAATGTTGACATTGAACCAATCATATTACTCTAACAAGACATTGTGCGGACATCGACCAGCCATTCACAGATTTACCACATGATTGCAGTTGGCCAATAGCATGCAGGCACTTAGCACTGCACTAAGCATCGCACTTAGCACGACACACACGTTAAATGACCCATAAATAACCAATGTCCCATAATGATCCTTTTCTGAAACCGTTTGGGGGACAAAAATATAACTGGAATTTTGACCCTCTCATATCTGCAAAAACGAGTGTAAACATCTTTTCACGAATAATATATTTAACCCTTGTTGCAATGGGAATACCTAAGACATTTTTGTACCTTTTTTTTACATATACACATGTATGTATATATATATNGGAATTTTGACCCTCTCATATCTGCAAAAACGAGTGTAAACATCTTTTCACGAATAATATATTTAACCCTTGTTGCGATGGGAATACCTAAGACATTTTTGTACCTTTTTTTACATATACACATGTATATATATGTATACATTCATACATACACACGCGCGCGCGCGCATGAAACCAAATTAAGGTAAGACGAAACAGGTCACCCATTACAGAAATAGGAAAAAATAATTGCCCAGTAACAAATTTAGGATGATTCACTTCATGCTCCGAACAGTGCTACATATTTATATTTCCGAATCGAAGCGATATTCCGAGCTGAAAAACACCCTAGTATTTTAAGATGTATTAATCTTGAACCTTCAGAGGAAAAATCTATGTCCACACATTAAAAACCTGACCATTGAAAAAAATAAAAAAGTCCAATCTTCTTATATAATTTTTTTTTANTTTTTTAAATTATAGTCTCAACATTATAATATCAGAGCTAAATACCGATTCTAAAATAGTCCCCAGCTAATTAAGAACCTGCAGAAATACTTAAGCACGTTGGCAATGTTTCAGCAAAGCCATGAAAGTGTATCACAGACATACGAACGAGACATTTTCGAAATGTCAGAAGCGAGATCTAATTCACCCATTATCGGTGTTCATTTTTGCGACAGACTTTGTGCACCTCCATCATACCCAGAAAAAGTTCTGATGCTTGCTAGCATACTTGTGCTCTATCAGCCCCTCGTGATGCCACTAATATACAAAATCTCGTATAACGCAAACACATAAGCAATAGAGTCACAAAAAAAAAAATTAAAAATACACGTGTTTACGCACATGACGTTTATCACCAATGCAAAATTTAAAAAAAGTATCAGGCTGCGGGAGAGATTACTCAGGTCAGAAGGCCTACTGCAATCTGCGAAATTATGAAGATTTGGAGACATCAGTTCAGGCTCCCTATCGAAAACGACACCCCAGGCCCATTTTGCAACGATGACCTCTTCCACGATGTCACGTAAGAGGTGGTCTGCAGTGGCTAGAGCTCTTGTTTTCCATCACGAGTACGCGTACAGCACCCTTCCTTTTGTACACACATTTTCGCACAGGAGGTCCACCCCATTCTTCACTCGGCCTCTTCCACCAAACATGACGAGGCAAGTTCGATTCCTGGCAGGGTCGCACCCAGATTTTCGCCCTTTCACTCATAAAAAAACATTGCTTCTTTAGTTCGTTTGTTTGTCAAACAAAACTCAGCCGACTTAAACCGCCCGAGAAAGACATAATACTTCATATTGAACCGTAACACACATTCTCGTTCAATTTTTCTTTAAAACAGACCCTTGCATTCGATTTTATACACCACTGAAATAATTAGTCTTTCAGAAAAGCAGTAGGGTAAGGTTCAATAAATTAAAAGTGCAGAGCTAAGAGCATATAAATTTATTATCCCACTTTTTCCATGCATTCAATCTTAGCATTTCTCTGATTTTTGCAGATTATGTATAGTTCACAATGGTTTCATTCTATGTAACCCCTTCCCTTAAGTTCACCGATGATTAAAGATATCTCCTTACTGCGCAAGGCAATAAAATGGCTGAGTCTATCATTAAAATATCCTTTTCCCCCTTCAAAATTTCCCTTTTTTTCCCCTGCAAAAACGAAGCGCAGAAGGGCACTTTTCGATCCATCGGAAGGATTTGGGAGTCTCACTTCCATCAGCCATCTTGGTTCTGTCAGCCACCTTGTCCGCCATATTGGATCCATGTTACCTTGAATGACCTTCAACCCAAATTTTTTTTAAAAATTTCCAAACATTTATTTTAAAAATAAATAAAAAATTATTTCATAATTTAGTAAACATGTATAAAAANTTTTTAAAAATTTCCAAACATTTATTTTAAAAATAAATAAAAAATTATTTCATAATTTAGTAAACATGTATAAAAATTTTATAATTTTCTAAAAATGCATAACAAATAATTTAAATAATAACACTAAAAATTTTATTTTAAAAAAATACATTTCCACAGGTCCCCTTCCCCAGCTCAATGTCAAGCAGACGACTGACCCTCCCCTAATCAATCACATTGTCCTAACATTCCCCTCCCTACCAATGTTTCTCATTGGTTAATTAGTCGGCAGGCTTCCATCCACCTCACCCATACTCATTCTGCCATCTTGGTTTTTTATTTGTCATTTGTTTATGTATTGCTGGAGGCAGCCATCTTGGATTTCATGTTTTAATTTTTAATGGTGTGCTATTTTCTCGAGTTAACCACCAGGCAAGCTGGCGATTTAGCCATTAGGTGGCAGCCATATTTGTTTATGTTCTTTAACATATAGGTTGTTCTTTTGGCACCCTACATACTGGATTCTATTTTCAATGTTTAGGTAGTGCTANGCACCCTACATACTGGATTCTATTTTCAATGTTTAGGTAGTGCTAATTTCTCGAGTATGCAGTCTGCTATCGGCCTGTACCGAATGGTGACATTGGCCAATTCTGCAAAGTGCGTAAATTGTCATATTTATTTTTTTTTTGTTTTATTTTTCAATGTTATTTTATTTTAAATAATTTTTATATAAAGCGGGGGTATTTTAAAATAAACAAAACAAAATATTTTTTTAAACCAATTTTATTTGGTAATGTATAACATGAGAAAAAACACAGGTTTATTAATTGCAATTAATAAACCAGTCATTAATAAACTTGACATACCACCGTCCATTATGCTGTTTCAGCACCTTAACCAAATACGCATCTGGAAACTTTGTATGCAGGATCTCCTCTGTGTAGAATCCACCATGGATGGGAACATTATTCAGATCCTCGAGAAAGTAGGTCGTCGGAGCATAGTTGCGTATATGTCACACACGAAAGAGCTCGAGGCTCCAATTCGCTGTGAACCTTTCTCGAATATGCCTTTCTGTTTGGAGATGCGCNAATTTCTCGAGTATGCAGTCTGCTATCGGCCTGTACCGAATGGTGACATTGGCCAATTCTGCAAAGTGCGTAAATCGTCATATTTATTTTTTTTGTTTTATTTTTCAATGTTATTTTATTTTAAATAATTTTTATTTAAAGCGGGGGTATTTTAAAATAAACAAAACAAAATATTTTTTTAAACCAATTTTATTTGGTAATGTATAACATGAGAAAAAACACAGGTTTATTAATTGCAATTAATAAACCAGTCATTAATAAACTTGACATACGACCGTCCATTATGCTGTTTCAGCACCTTAACCAAATACGCATCTGGAAACTTTGTATGCAGGATCTCCTCTGTGTAGAATCCACCATGGATGGGAACATTATTCAGATCCTCGAGAAAGTAGGTCGTCGGAGCATAGTTGCGTATACGTCACACACGAAAGAGCTCGAGGCTCCAATTCGCTGTGAACCTTTCTCGAATATGCCTTTCTGTTTGGAGATGCGCNGTCACACACGAAAGAGCTCGAGGCTCCAATTCGCTGTGAACCTTTCTCGAATATGCCTTTCTGTTTGGAGATGCGCACCAGGTCGCCAACCTTGGCTTTAGGCTTGCGTGGGTTCCTCCTTTTCATGTCAGTGTATAAGCTTCGAAACAGGGAGCCATCTTCCACATCTTCGGACTTCATGTAAGTGGTAGAATGAATGGTAGAATTGTACCCACGAACGAGTTTTGGGTTTATATCCAACCACTTGCAATTGCTGTTTGCAGCGAAATGCCACCACATTTTCCTCTTCAGAGTCCTGTTGAACCTCTCGACGATAGAAGCTTTGAAATTGCTGTAAATGGAATGATGATTTATGTTATTTTTCTTCATCAGGGCCTTGAAGTTTGCATTGTATAATTTCCTGCCCTGGTCGGTTTGTAGATAAGTCAGGGTGCGTCCTTCACTCAGTACGTTAGCTACAGTCTCAGTGACATCATGTGCATTCTTCTACTTGGCTGGCCTGGCCCAGGCGAATTTGCTATATGCATCGATGATGGTCAACATTTATTTGTAGCCATTGTTGACCCGAGCATACAGTATCATCACCACGACGTCGGCTTGAAAAAGTTCATTCATCCCACATTCACGACCTTGCGGCGGCGGTTGTTGCGTCTCGCAGATGCGTGCAGTTCATTGGCGATTCCCAATAGATTCATTCTTTGTAGCCTCCCTCCTTCAGTTCTTCGACGATTGATATTATATTGTTATTGTGGGAGTAATTTCCAACCCTTTGCGAAGCGAGAAGTAGCTGCAGCCAATCGACCAGCTCGTTCGGGTCGTCCCAGAATACGTTGCCGGCATTATTGTCGTCGTCTTTCTTCTTTAAACTTTCGCTGTTTATCAGTGCTAGGCTGCTGAAGAGATTTGCGAGAATGTCGATTTTTTCATGATCTTCGTCCTTATCAACACCTGTATTTGTATCATTATCTTGGTAAAGTGCATGCTTGTGTTCGAGCAAAGTATTGTGTTCCAACAGGTCGGATTCTGCAAAATCCCTGGGCTCCTTGCGAAATAGAAGTTCGTATAGCCCAGGGGTTCCATGTGTCTTGTAATCGCCAACTCGGATGATCCCACCTGGTAGAAACTCTATTTCATCAGCACAGAGGAACCATTTATCATTACGCCTGTATACACCATATGTCGTATCATTATTATGTGATGTGTACGATCGTAGGTACCGGCGAACCAGATCATTGAGTTTGAAGACTCTCTTCCGTACTTTTTCTTGCGTGGCAAATCCGCATCCAATCCATCGTACCGATCTGTCTGTATATCATCATGTTTTTGCTTCTTCATAGGCTAAGCAGTATCGTCTATTTCGGTCATCACGGCTACGGGTGCTCCGCCGCTCTTCCTGAGTACGTGGAGACGACGAGTAATGGGCTGAAAAATTTCTTCATTTATAAGGTTGCATGAAATTTTTGCCCTCTTGGCTAGCAAATACTTCGAGCTAACAAACTGTATCATCCGATACAGGTAACTGGCAATGTCCGATATCGCACTGAATAAAAATTGTTACTGTTCTCTTTTATAGGTTTAGTTTTGTGTCTCCACCAAAATACTTTCGATATTGCCCAGGCATTCGCTGCAGACATCCAATATGTCCCTGCTGTAATTTTGAATATCCGTTTTCGTGGCGAGGTGGGAAATCGAGGTATTGAATGTACATGTCATACATGCTTCCAGGTTTTTCAGATTCTCTTCATTTTGCGCAGATGTNGGGAAATCGAGGTATTGAATGTACATGTCATACATGCTTCCAGGTTTTTCAGATTCTCTTCATTTTGCGCAGATGCTGCATTCAATCTGTCGATAATTTGCCTTTGAACACTCGTTATGTGCTCGTCCATGGCCACCATATCGAGGACGATCTCAGTCTTCACACGCTCCATCTTCGCCCCGACCTCAGAAAGGTAGTTCTGAAAGAATGCGCTTTGTTCGGTCACCATACTGCGCAGTTCCGAGNGGGAAATCGAGGTATTGAATGTACATGTCATACATGCTTCCAGGTTTTTCAGATTCTCTTCATTTTGCGCAGATGTTGCATTCAATCTGTCGATAATTTGCCTTTGAACACTCGTTATGTGCTCGTCCATGGCCACCATATCGAGGACGATCTCAGTCTTCACACGCTTCATCTTCGCCCCGACCTCAGAAAGGTAGTTCTGAAAGAATGCGCTTTGTTCGGTCACCATACTGCGCAGTTCCGAGATTATGCCATTACCAGTTTCGAGGACGAAATGCTTAGTAACAGCATCCTTGAAGCGTTCGGGTTTGCCAACATTTCGAATTATTCTTCTACCATCATCACAAGTTCCATCGTTTCTTGGTACGAGACAACTTCCATCTTCGTCTTTATGAAGACGCAGCTTTAGGCTACTTTGCCCGAATTTTGATATGCTGTAACTCATTCTCGACAGTCGGCGATGAACTGATCGAATCCCCATCGGTACCTCCCATTATATAGGGGCCAGTCTTTAACGATCGTAAAAAATCCGTATTTCTCTTTCCAGCACAAGGCACACAGACTCTTGAAATCTGATAGCATCATGTCCATATTGACATTATCGTCTTAAACATGCCACAAATTCATATCGTCTGTGGGAAACAACACCAACATGTTTGCATTGTCGCGAAGCATTTGTTTGGTTATGTGCAAATAAGTCTGGCCGAGGTACACACAGTCACCTTCGCATGCCATTCCATGCTAAAGTACTCCTGGATGCAGTTTTATTTCTCTNTCTGGCCGAGGTACACACAGTCACCTTCGCATGCCATTCCATGCTAAAGTACTCCTGGATGCAGTTTTATTTCTCGCAGACAATACCATCAAAGACAAATATGGATTTTGCCAATGCTTCGCTAGGAGACACGATGGCTTCGTTATCACTGCAAGGGAAATAACTCACACCATCCACGGCATTCAGTCCTTGGCTATTCATTGGTATTTTGGTTGATGTAGTGATTTTGAAGATGCATGTTTTCCCGCAATTTCATGGTCCCGCGACGATGCACATNTTGGTATTTTGGTTGATGTAGTGATTTTGAAGATGCATGTTTTCCCGCAATTTCATGGTCCCGCGACGATGCACATCACTGTATTCGGAAATAGGCTTCCATGTGATGCGTGGGAGATATCATCATCTTCAGAATAAATGCATATGAGTAGAGTAACATCTTACTTGATAATACGTTTGTTACCACTACTATCTTGTGGTGCATGTGGTGCTAACTGTGGTGCATGCGGTGCTAACTGCAGTGCGTGCAGTGCTAACTGCAGTGTGTGCGGTGTTAACTGCAGTGCTGATTGAAGTTGCAGAGAACCAGTGCTACAAGTTATAGAATGTCTTCAAAATATCACTCTGAGTAAACTGCCTCTAGCCGAGTTTGCACTGAAACGACATACTTGAACTTTTCATTCTGCAGGTCGTTATTTCATGTCGACGTGCAATGCGCAGAGTTGTAACTGCTTTACCACAGAAGGGACAAAGCAGTTGCTTCATTAGCATTTTACATCCATACTGTTCCAAGTCTAAAATGAAACTCATACAAAAAAGTATAAAATGAGCGTATTTATACTTTTCTCGGTAGGTTCACCACGGTGCCTTGAAGAGGTAAGACCATAGCTGGAAGCGGGATCATCGATACACTGATCAACCATCTATCATTCGAGCTGCACATTCCAGGATACATGTTCTGCAGGCTGGGAATAAATCGAGCTAAAAGACTGTCATGTGGTGACACAGGTATCAACGTGCTGGATGAGGCGTGCAAGCAGCACATCGCCTATTCCCAGCACAAGGATCTGCAAGTCAGGCACCAGGCAGACAAAATACTTGCACAGAAGGCCGACGAGATAAGAAAATCATCAGACACCAGACTCGGTGAAAAAATAGCCGCCTAGGGTGTATCCAACATAATAAAGGGCAAGGTAAATATAGGAAAGGGAGATAAGAGCAAGAGAAAGGCACATGTTGAAATGGGAACAGGTACAGAGATCAAGAGAAAGGCAAAAGTGAAACTAAAAGCAGTGACAAAAGGAAGAAAAGCACGCGAGACCAAGAAAACATTTACCGGCAGATTTTTACAATGCTTCTGCCTGCACTTGGGGCCCTCGGGGGCCTAATCGGAGCAGCCANGAAAACATTTACCGGCAGATTTTTACAATGCTTCTGCCTGCACTTGGGGCCCTCGGGGGCCTAATCGGAGCAGCCCCAGTTGGTCTCGTCCGAGCCGTCAACACAGCATCGAACGAACGGAAGCAAAGACACAATGCAAATATGAAACCTATCACCATTGGTAAAAAAACGGCCAAGGTCTCTACCTAATGCATACCCTGTAGGAGGCAGAAGTGTGCAAAACCGACACAACAGGAAGAGGCGTTAATGAAATCTGTACCAAATCTGTACCAAAACGACTGCTCACAAACGTGGATTTGGAACTGTTTGCGGGCAAATTATAAATACCACATTTCAGGGGAGTGTTTATGAGAGATGCTTTGCTCCCTAAACCCAAGAGATACGAACGTGCCATAATTGATCTGGGCAGGGCAGCCAGGCCCGGTATGGACTGGGTAGCTTACGTAAAATAGGGCAAACATACAAACCATTATGACAGTTTGGGAATTTGCGCCCTTCACCCGAACTGCGATGGTACCTGAAATATACCAAACTAACGTACAATTATGAAATGGTGCAGATACCTAACACATGGAACTGTGGGCATTTGTGTCTTCGCTTCTTGGTTCGCTCGTACAAGTAATTGCATAAAATAGCTATACATCGTGAGGAAACTGCCAGTCATGTCGATAACGCTTACCTTTATGGGTCGTAGCATCGAGTGGCGTGCGGTACATTTTCCGCTACTCGACCTGTAGGGAGAATGGTGCATAGGCCTTGTCGATTTTCAAACCTATAATGCGATACCGAATATCGATGAAAAAAACTTCAGCTCTGCCTCGTAAAAAGTGGTAATATTTCCCATGAGGTGTCGCTGCCCATAGACTGGTATTAAATATACGACATTGCAAGGTACATTGAAGATTTGCAGTCCCCTGACACAGAATTCTAACTATGTGGGTGTCCCAGTATTTTGAAGAGTGTTATCAGATGCAGCGAAGATGTCAACTCTACGAAACCGGATAATATCGGACCGATGCTCGGGTTCGATCCACGCATCTACAAAGCTGGCAAAACACATCTCGTCGTGGCCCGTAAACATCTTGCCTATCAATATGATACGAATAAAATGCAATTTAGNGAAAACATTTACCGGCAGATTTTTACAATGCTTCTGCCTGCACTTGGGGCCCTCGGGGGCCTAATCGGAGCAGCCACAGTTGGTCTCGTCCGAGCCGTCAACACAGCATCGAACGAACGGAAGCAAAGACACAATGCAAATATGAAACCTATCACCATTGGTAAAAAAACGGCCAAGGTCTCTACCTAATGCATAACCTGTAGGAGGCAGAAGTGTGCAAAACCGACACAACAGGAAGAGGCGTTAATGAAATCTGTACCAAATCTGTACCAAAACGACTGCTCACAAACGTGGATTTGGAACTGTTTGCGGGCAAATTATAAATACCACATTTCAGGGGAGTGTTTATGAGAGATGCTTTGCTCCCTAAACCCAAGAGATACGAACGTGCCATAATTGATCTGGGCAGGGCAGCCGGGCCCGGTATGCACTGGGTAGCTTACGTAAAATAGGGCAAACATACAAACCATTATGACAGTTTGGGAATTTGCGCCCTTCACCCGAACTGCGATGGTACCTGAAATATACCAAACTAACGTACAATTATGAAATGGTGCAGATACCTAACACATGGAACTGTGGGCATTTGTGTCTTCGCTTCTTGGTTCGCTCGTACAAGTAATTGCATAAAATAGCTATACATCGTGAGGAAACTGCCAGTCATGTCGATAACGCTTACCTTTATGGGTCGTAGCATCGAGTGGCGTGCGGTACATTTTCCGCTACTCGACCTGTAGGGAGAATGGTGCATAGGCCTTGTCGATTTTCAAACCTATAATGCGATACCGAATATCGATGAAAAAAACTTCAGCTCTGCCTCGTAAAAAGTGGTAATATTTCCCATGAGGTGTCGCTGCCCATAGGCTGGTATTAAATATACGACATTGCAAGGTACATTGAAGATTTGCAGTCCCCTGACACAGAATTCTAACTATGTGGGTGTCCCAGTATTTTGAAGAGTGTTATCAGATGCAACGAAGATGTCAACTCTACGAAACCGGATAATATCGGACCGATGCTCGGGTTCGATCCACGCATCTACGAAGCTGGCAAAACACATCTCGTCGTGGCCCGTAAACATCTTGCCTATCAATATGATACGAATAAAATGCAATTTAGCGAGTGTCACATACCTCAATGGCAGGCCGATCAATAAGCTGCACGAATTTTCGCATATGGTCCCTCCAGGTTTTAAATTGGTCGTAGCACAGCANATGGCAGGCCGATCAATAAGCTGCACGAATTTTCGCATATGGTCCCTCCAGGTTTTAAATTGGTCGTAGCACAGCAAATTATCATTTACGTTCCGGTCGTCGCGAAGAGAGAATACGAGGTGGCCATGACAGTCTTCGACCAGCACAGAGAGTTTGTGAACTTTCGGAACGAAGAAATAACCATATACCTGCATTTTAAAAGATGGGAATAAGATTTACGGCTACCGGAAGCAATAAAATAAAGTGTCGTGCAAAACTTGAAATCAGTATACCGCAGGTCTCCAAGAAGTTAACACTTGCTAGCGAGATTTTCCTCCACAGTCTCGGCTTCAAAGTCAAACGTCATCGTCGATTACCTAAACTTCGAAGAGCCGGTCGGTTTTTGAAGACAGCNACAGTCTCGGCTTCAAAGTCAAACGTCATCGTCGATTACCTAAACTTCGAAGAGCCGGTCGGTTTTTGAAGACAGCGTAACGAAATATAACTTCATTCGTACCAGCCTTTCCTGATCGGACCATACACACTACCATTGAAAGTTCGGATAGTGGTCCAACACCAAGATATCTGGTGTCTTCCTTGCCAGTATTTCCTGCGAATTAGGGGGACTCTNAAGTTCGGATAGTGGTCCAACACCAAGATATCTGGTGTCTTCCTTGCCAGTATTTCCTGCGAATTAGGGGGACTCTGACAAAAGAAGACGTAACCAACCCGGCATCGTCGAAAATAACGAGCAAGGGAATTCTTCACTTGATCGATCGCATCACGTATTTTCTCAACAGTGTCAAGGTGGACCAGTCGCGAGATGTAGGCATAACCTTGACGATCAAAAATTACCTTTCGTTCATGCCGAATGAGCTGTCTGTGGCCAAGATGGCAGGCTGTGGAATCGAAGATGACTACAGTGTTCCTATATTTCCTGGAGGCAAGTTCGAAGTGTGCATCCCGCTGTCCATGCTTTTAGGATACAATGAAGAATTCAAACGAATTATCTTAAATTTGAAGCAGGAACTGGTGATGTTTCTAGCTTATATGCATCTGGATACCATCGTGTGCACGGAAGAAAACCTGGAGACAGTGGAACTGAAACTAGTCTATCGAATGAATGATGCTTCGTGTGCAGTTGAGCACCGCTGAACGTATACAGATGCGAGAAAATGTGGAAGACGGCAAAAACATAGATGTGACCTTCAGGTTGTGCAGTCTCGAAACATACCCCGGATTGCCAGCAAGCCAGCGCATCAACTGGATGGTGAAGTACAGCTTTGCTTCTGAGAAACCGCTGTACACCATCGTTGGGCTACAGACCGGAAGACAGCATAATGTGGGGGTGAGCCGTTCGCAGTTCGAAATATGTCAAAAATAAAATACGAAAATATTTTTGAATAGCGAAAGATATCTGTACGTTGACATGAACATGTACTTTGAAAATGGCCAGTACCTGCTGGCATATCAAAATTATGCTCAATTCCAAAATGCATTTTACGGACTCTCCCAATCCACGATATTTAGCGCTGATACTTTCAAGAATTTGGCCCCGCCCATGGTATTTGATGTGAGTAAGCAGGACGAGCATATTACCTCCAATATAATTGACTGCAGGNGAATTTGGCCCCGCCCATGGTATTTGATGTGAGTAAGCAGGACGAGCATATTACCTCCAATATAATTGACTGCAGGATCTAATCCACGACACATGGAAATATACCTGCAAACACGTATGCGTTCTGCCTGATACTTCACGACAGTCTTGTATAATGTAATTGCCGGGATAAGATCATCAGAATACTGTCGTGAGCGCAGCTGAGAATATATAAGTATAACTGTTCAGACACTAGAACTGTTTATTCGTCATCGAGCATCGTCAGCTTCAAGGTTCGAGAAGGTGCGGAAACACCATAATGGACGGTCGTATGTCAAGTGGTGGGGTTTCCCAGCCCACTGCATTTCCTGGGTCAATGACGCGGATGTCGAGCGATGAACAAAGAAAATTGCAATTAATAAACCTGTCTTTTTTCTCATTTTGTACTTTACCAAATAAAATTGGTTTTTTAAAATACCGCTGCTTTATATACAATTATTTTAAATAAAAATACATTAAAAAATAAAACAAAAAAATTAAATATGACAATTTACGCACTTTGCAGGAATTGTCAACGTCACCATTCGGTACAGGCGGATAGCAGGCTGCGTAATGAAGAAATTAGCACTACCTAAACATTGAAAATAGAATCCAGTATGTAGGGTGCCAAAAGAACAACCTATATGTTAAAGAACATAAACAAATATGGCTGCCACGTTTTGTGGCTAAATCGCCAGCTTGCCTGGTGGTTAAATAGAGAAAATAGCACACCATTAAAAATGAAAACATTAAATCCAAGATGGCGGCCTCCAGAAATGCACAAACAAAAGACAAACGAAAAAATCCAAGATTTCAGAATGAGTATGGGTGAGGTGGATGAAGGCCTGCCGACTTAATTAGTCGTCAGGCCAATGATAAACATTGGTAGGGGAGGGGAATGTTAAGACAATGTGATTTATTGGATGAGAGTCAGTCGTCTGCTTGACATGGAGCTGGGGAAGGTAACCTGCGGAAATGTAATTTTTTCAAACAAAATTTTTAATTTTATTTTTTAAATTTTTTTTGTTTTAAGGTCACAGGTTCATGGTCACCTGGATCCAATATGGCGGACAAGATGACTGACAGAACCAAGATGGCTGATGGTTAGGTCTGACACTGGACCCTGTATATCGATTTGGCATACCCTATGCCTATAAAACCAATATCGCCACCACTACGTTGCCCTCGAGAAGTGAGCCTCCCAATTCCTTCCGATAGATCGAAAATTGCCTATCTGGGGCTCGTTTTTGCAGCTGCTGGATAGGTGCTTTTTTGAGGGGAAAAGGGGGATATTTGAGGGGAAAAAAGGGAAATTTTAATGAAAAAAGGGAACATGTTAGGGAAAATAGTTGATTTTGAGGGAAAAAAGGGAAATTCCAAGATGACGGGTGCTGGCTCTGGCTTCGGTCCCCCGTCATCTTGCGCTCAACTTCCCATAGCCCTACTACTTTTGGCACAGTTTACATAAATCTAAATGTTTACCTCTTGTAATATGTTAAGAACAAAATAAATTCATGTACTTTATTTCTTCACTACGTTTATATTTTGGTTAAATCTTATATGTGTATTTTATTATGATGTAATTTTATATTTTGTGTTCTTCAAGATAATTTTTATAAATATATTTTCACACTTTCACAAAGTATTTTTTCTAGAATTTTATTTTAATTTTATGTCTTAGCTTTAGCTGTGGCTTTTAAATATTCTCTTTGATATTCATCAGTACATGTTATACAGTTATTAATATGTTTATCTACTGTATATATTTCTTTGAATTATAACAATCAATATATTTTTTATTACACTTTTTACATGTCTGCAAGGTTTTCCATTTATTTAATAAAAATTGAATTACATTTTTTGATAAACAAATATGTATCTGATGCTAAAATAATTAAATAACTCAATAGAGTTTATAAGACTAGACAAGTTCAACTTAAATAATATGCATAAAACACACAATTTTTTAATTATAAATATACCTTATGGTAAAAAATGTAATGTCTTCATTAAATTATTTTGCATGATAGGTGTTTAAATCTTACTAAATATAAATATTAAAAAATTGTGAATGAAAAAGTTATTGTTTTTGTTATAAATAATAATTAAAAATCAAAATATTCAATGAGTGTATGCTCAAATTTTCAAATTAATTAAATTTTAGGAAACTATACTATTTTTCTTGATTATTTTCTTAAAAATTTGTATTTTTAATGTTTTCAGATAATATTTTCTAATTTTATGATTAAATTTCTACCATAAATGTTTTTTAGGTTTTTTAATTTTATAATTTGATAATTATATATTATATACACAAATTAAAATTTTTTAATTTGTAATTTTTAATTTTAATTTTATTATTTGTTTGATGTATTGCTTAAAATGTTAAGGATTTGGGATATAATATAGTTTATCGGTAAATATTTTAATACTGATAATCTTCGTTGTTTGATATTTTGTTAAATTTCGGAGAATTTGAAAAGTGTGCTAGGATCCGCAACTATTAACTAATCTCGGAGAAGGCGGTTTCATTCCGCAGGGAGTGGGAATGCTGCTGGATGTCGGCGGTAATTAAATGTGTGTTAATGAGGAGTTTAGTCTTACAGGTTTTAATTCAGTCTCCCGGGAAACAACAGGTTTTTTTCGTCTAACTCCAGTTGTTTCGCCACACCTAGTCATATCCTTACCAGAGCCTAAGTTAAATGTAATAATTATCCCCCGTGCTTCAGTTATTTCTCGTTCCCCGCGGAGAACCCGAGGTGTTGAAATAGTCTTAAGAACTCTCAATTACCAAATGTTAAGTGTTTTAGAATGAGGTAATCCTAATTCATGAGTAATCAGTTTTGTGCCAAAATTCGTTTTGTAAATTAAAAAAATTTGATCTCATTGTCAGTCACATTAAAAATAATTAATTCCTCGTACCTCTTGTTATTTACTTGTGATATTTTTGGTTCGGAAGTATTATTTTATTAAATTTCAAAATGAAATTCTCGAATTGCTTTTGTATAGAATCTTAACTAATTACTCCAGAATTAATTTGATAATAACATAGGCACATTTACTTCACCTTTACTTCACGGAATTGACTGATGGTCGGTTGCCTAAATTATGTGCCGATATAAATTTCCCTTGTGTTACCACAACATGGGACTAAGTCTCAGGTTAGATACCCGAAGAAAATTCCNACCAAATGTTAAGTGTTTTAGAATGAGGTAATCCTAATTCATGAGTAATCAGTTTTGTGCCAAAATTCGTTTTGTTAATAAAAAAATTTGGTCACATTGTCAGTCACATTAAAAATAATTCATTCCTTGTACCTCTTGTTATTTAAATGTGATATTTTTGGTTCGGAAGTATTATTTTATTAAATTTAAATGAAATTCTCTAATTGCTTTTGTATAGAATCTTAACTAATTACTCCAGAATTAATTTGATAATAACATAGGCACATTTACTTCACCTTTACTTCACGGAACGGTGATTGATTGATTTATGGTCGGTTACCTAAATAATGTGCCGATATAAATTTCCCTTGTGTTACCACAACATGGGACTAAGTCTCAGGTTAGATACCCGAAGAAAATCCCCCCCCCCTCTTTATTCTTTTATATACTAAACGAGTCTGTTTTTTGTTTGTAAGCGTGGCCTCCATATTCAGAGAACTGCTTAGCAGTACTTTTACTCGGTGATACAGCAGTTTGTTTAAACTACATTTTTACTATTGGCATCAGACTTCCAACCTATCATCAGATAATTGTGTGGTCTTTCCGAACACTAGGAACGGCTACTGCCCTAAGAGATTTCTTGATGACCAGCAGGTTCTGTCTTTGAAGACATAAACCTTATTACTTCGGCATTACAAAAAACGGCTATGTGGCCTGTGTTTAAAATTCGATTTTCTTTGCCATTCTCATTTGTATGGGTTTAACGGGGAAGGGGGAAGAAACATTTTTTTTCGAAATTAAGTAAGTCAGGTGAAAAATAACCTTAAAAATGATTAACATCATGTGGACTTTCCTAACTGAAGTTTCCGTGGAATGCCATGGAAAATGACTCTTCAAAAATTATTACAATGTGTAAATTGAGGGGTGCCCTTGCGGTCCAGCCACATTAATTATGAGAACTCACAAATAATAAATCAGGAATTCGGCGTTTATGATTTACTTTCCTGGTGTTCGGATGAAAGTAATTCATTAGGATGCGAGCGCGAAACACTTAAGTAAAAATTAAAATATTTACTGCAGTCCATTCACGATCACTTCCAACTTTCTGAAGCCCTGCTAAAGTTCTACTTCCTGGATATTCCTCCGCCTCACGCAAACTAAGCTTAACCAAGTCTATAAAATTACGCCGAAGGGACAGCGCACCGCATTCGTGCGTATCCAGTGTAATAATATTTTTCATACGAACTATTTCTTACTAGGCATTACCAACTCAAATATTTTATCACTGATTTTATTTATATCAATTATAAACAAAATATTATAACTTAAAACATAAAATATAAGTAAAATTTAAATTCAATAAAATACAATTTATTTTTATGTTAACAGAAGTGCAAAACGCTTGTGATACATTAAATATTTATGAAACAGCATAGCACGTCACACATGGGGCAATTTTTAAATTTTTGATTAAAAAAAGTGTTAAAAAACCGCGAATAGTCTACAAAATTTATTTTTTTCTTTAAACGAGGATTTTACTCAAGAAATTTGCTTATAAATACGTTACGTAACGGCTTATGGCAAACAACCAATAGAAAAATTTTAAAACTATTTAGATTTATGTCTTGAGAAAAGGAAATATTTTTAAATTCTCAATGAATTGATGTTTGCGAGTCCGAACTTGGGATATCAGGTCTTTTAAATATTGCGGTGTGTAAAATTCTCTAGTTATAACATATTTCATTTTGGAATTTTACGACAAAATAATGTTTGTTTATTATTTAAATGGACCTACACCAGCGCAGGGTTAGTGGTCTCTCAGTAGTATGTCCCCACCACAGAATAGAAAAGTAGGCTGTAGTCTACTCACGGATACTTCCAACTTTTCTGAAGCCCTGCTAAAGTTCTACTTCCGGGATATTCCTACGCCTAATGCAAAATGTAATAATATTTTGCATAAGAATTATTTTTGCTATGCATTACCAACACACCTATTGTTTCACTGTTTTTATTAATATTATTTATAAATAATATATTATAATTTATATGTAAAACCTAAATAAAATTTCAAGTTAACAAAAAATACGGTAGATTTATGTTCAGCACAAGTATAAAACGCGTTTGATACATGGCTTGTTTAGGAAACTGCAAAACATATTGTACATGGGGTGATTTTTCAAAGGTTTGATTCAAAAAGTGTGAAGAAACCTCGAATAGACTACATACACAAGTTAAAAGGCGTGACAGTTCCTTCGGCCTGGTCGTACCCATATATTAAAGACGAGGTAGACCGATCTCGCTGGCTGCGCACAACCAATCTTCGTGTCCCAACATTGAACTGCTTTTCTGCCAACACGACTAGCGATAACGGCATGGTTTGGGATTTTAGGTTAGAAAACCGGTTTGTAAACAAATTATTTGAGATGTATATATACTTCCTCTAACAAATGTGTAATGCAATTTGATTAAATTAAAATTGGTAAAAGTATTTTATTCATATAACAATGTTTGTCATTTAAAAATTGAGATATATATAAAAAAAATACTTTCATCACTGTTGACCATGTGATTTTGACAGTTGGTTATGATTGGGGTAGGTCAATGTTGGGTGCATGCGCAGAAGACGAATAAGCGGTCTACCTAGTCTTTAGCCTATGGTCGTACCCAAGCGCTGATTGTCTGCGCGGGGCTCAGAAACGGGCCTGTTCTGACTACGCTCNGGTGAAAAATAACCTTAAAAATGATTAACATCATGTGGACTTTCCTAACTGAAGTTTCCGTGGAATGCCATGGAATATGACTCTTCAAAAATTATTACAATGTGTAAATTGAGGGGTGCCCTTGCGGTCCAGCCAAATTAATTATGAGAACTCACAAATAATAAATCAGGAATGCGGCGTTTATGATTTACTTTCCTGGTGTTCGGATGAAAGTAATTCATTAGGATGCGAGCGCGAAACACTTAAGTAAAAATTAAAATATTTACTGCAGTCCATTCACGATCACTTCCAACTTTTCTGAAGCCCTGCTAAAGTTCTACTTCCGGGATATTCCTACGCCTAATGCAAAATGTAATAATATTTTGCATAAGAATTATTTTTACTATGCATTACCAACACACCTATTGTTTCACTGTTTTTATTAATATTATTTATAAATAATATATTATAATTTATATGTAAAACCTAAATAAAATTTCAAGTTAACAAACAATACGGTAGATTTATGTTCAGCACAAGTATAAAACGCGTTTGATACATGGCTTGTTTAGGAAACTGCAAAACATATTGTACATGGGGTGATTTTTCAAAGGTTTGATTCAAAAAGTGTGAAGAAACCTCGAATAGACTACATACACAAGTTAAAAGGCGTGACAGTTCCTTCGGCCTGGTCGTACCCATATATTAAAGACGAGGTAGACCGATCTCGCTGGCTGCGCACAACCAATCTTCGTGTCCCAACATTGAACTGCTTTTCTGCCAACACGACTAGCGATAACGGCATGGTTTGGGATTTTAGGTTAGAAAACCGGTTTGTAAACAAATTATTTGAGATGTATATACACTTCCTCTAACAAATGTGTAATGCAATTTGATTAAATTAAAATTGGTAAAAGTATTTTATTCATATAACAATGTTTGTCATTTAAAAATTGAGATATATAAAAAAAATACTTTCATCACTGTTGACCATGTGATTTTGACAGTTGGTTATGATTGGGGTAGGTCAATGTTGGGTGCATGCGCAGAAGACGAATAAGCGGCCTACCTCGTCTTTAGCCTATGGTCGTACCCAAGCGCTGATTGTCTGCGCGGGGCTCAGAAACGGGCCTGTTCTGACTACGCTCNGTCTTTAGCCTATGGTCGTACCCAAGCGCTGATTGTCTGCGCGGGGCTCAGAAACGGGCCTGTTCTGACTACGCTCTCCGGAAGATTCCCCGTTCACTGAGCTGCCGGATGACAAATAAGCTATGGTCTATTCGCCGTTTATTCACACTTTGTGAATCTAACCTTTGAAAAATCACCCCATGTAAGACGTGTTTAGTTATTTCTTAAATATGCCACGTATCACAATCGTTTTACACTTCTATTAATATAAAAGTACCTTATTTTTGGTTAAATTGAACCTTTACTTGTATTTTATGTATAAATTATAATATTCAATTCATAGTTAATATTAATAAAATACAGTGCGAAAACAGGTGTGTTGGTAATGCCTAGTAAGAAATAGTTCTTATGCAAAATATTATTACACTGAATGCGCACGAACGTGGTGCGCTGTCCCTTTCGTGTAAATTTATCGACTCGGTTAAGCTTTGTTAGCATAGGGCGTAGAACTTTAGCAGGGCTCCAGAAAAGTCTGAAGTAACCGTGTATGGACTATAAAGTATGTTCACAGTAAAGTGAACACTTTTAAAATCAACCTTTGAAAGATGCCACTGCCCCTACCTGTCTATATTTTAACAGGCACACTGACTGGCAAACGCCCAGTAAAGTTTTTTTAACAACAGAAAGAAAATAGTTCCATGTCTTGACTTTGAATTAAAAGTGTTAGGTAAACATATGTGAAAACAGAAATTATTTATTTTACTCTCTGTTTTTTTATGCATGTAAGTGTAATAATTAACAAATTTGTAAAATATTTCCTTTTCAAATAATTTTAGTTTTCCTTAACCTGCGCATGAATAAAGTGATCAGGCCCAAGTCAGCGTTAATGAATACATAATGTGCATACAAGTAGATCTAAAGCAGAGCTTTCAAAAGTGCTCAGATTACCGTGAACAGCCTATTCAATGCGTTCCGTCATGCTGTTAGCCAGTGACGCCATTTTGCTGGTGCGTGCAGCTGGAGTTCGCTGAATAAGCGGCTAATTTGCTTCCTTATTCTTAAGTACTCTGTGTCCCCACTGAAGTCCCCGTTTTGGTTTCTGGCCAACCCTTATGGATTGGCCGGTGGAATGAGGGGAGGGGGTGAGGGATATAATTACCATGGTTGTATGTAAGGCAATATTCGTAAAGGCTATTCACCGGAAAATGAGCACTTTCAAAAGTCCTGCGTGAGATCTACTTGTATGCGTATTGCGTATTTTCCCACCATATGTAAAATTAACTTTGCCATTGGCCTTGTCACTTTATTCATGAGTCGGTCAAATGAAACTGTGAAATTATCATAAAAATTAATATTTCTCAAATTTTCTAACTTTTACACTTTGCTGCATAATTAAAAAAGAGAAAAAACAATTTAAATTTCTCCATGTAAACGTAACACGTTTAATTAAACGTTGGTTCGTGGAACTACATTTCCTCCGTTTCTATCAAATTAACTATGTGCGTGGCAGTCACTGTGCTCATTAAAATGTATGGAGGAAAGGGCAGTGATATATCTCAAATGTCGATTTTAAATGTGCTCACTTTACCGTGAATAACCCATGCTCATGTTTAGAAATATTTTTGATAATTTATTATTCATTTTGTGCACATTTATTTCAACCATGAAAGATCCCAGTTTTATGGATGGAATGGACGTCCACAAAATCAGTTATTAAAAATATTTTTATAAGCATCAGTACTTATATTTCCTCACGTACGACCATAGTAATTTTCCTGATTGCCCTGACTGAAGAAGGTTTCTGGAAAATTGTGCTTTTTGAAGCTTCCAGAATGAAAATACGCAAAATGTTTTTGATAAAAAAAATTGAATAATTATTTGTCATTTTAACATTTGAAAATATATATTCCCGCAAAATATTTTAGTGTTTCAAATGGGGTTTGTGGCTCTTTTATATACAACATAAATAGTACTTTTCTGACAACTTTGGTAGTGTTCGCATAGTTTAGAATTAGTTTTACATTTTGTACAATCACGTGCAGTGCTCATTTGTATGTCACCCTACATCTACCTTAAAGAGTATCAGGCCCCGCCATATTGGATTTTTTTTACAATTTTTGCCATAAGTTCTATTTAAGAATGTTTAACGGAATTTTTCGCACAACGTAACATAAATAATAGTTTCTAAAGCTTTATCAAACTATTACAACTCTACCGCGTTTATTAATTTTTGACTAGTAACTGCTGGCAAGAAATGAGTAATTTTTTTCTTGCCGGCGATTACAGAAATGTTCCATGCAATAGCAGTCTGGCAACCTGTCTTAGAACATGTGCAAAGCAATGCCCCGTGCCTTGTCGACGCCCAAAATAAAATATAACGTCTCTGTTGCAAGCTCACGGCGAAAATTCCGTAAATCCAAGATGGTGGTGACTGATCCCTCTTAAGCACAAAGATTCAGTTTACGCGTTTATCTTAGCTGTAGGGGTGGCACGTCAGCATTTTTCTTTGAAATCCGACACTTGGCACGCCTGCAGTTCAGGTTTCAACTTACGGCTGCTTCGAATATAGCTTCGAATTCAACTTCGAAATGGAACCACAGGCAAAACCACGCAACACATTTCCAAGAAAATTCTTTTTCCTGCTCTGGCGATAGCAAACACTATTTTCAGCTGCAACAAAACACATTGCAGGCTGTTTGCGATTAACTGAGAACTTAGGAGAGTCCTGCTTCAGATCTACTTTTCTCCTTATTGTATATTCGTATGCTATATACAATGAATTACAATTATGTGAGCATTTACATGGACTGTATCCACTGCCGAAAATAAGCCTAAGAAGAAAAGCAAAGAAATAAAAAAATTAGTCAACTCCCAGATAATGAACAACAAATAATTAGCAAATATGAAAGAACCTAGCAGTCGATGGTACATGAAGTAACGAGCGACAGGCAACAAACCGTACAAGAAAATCGGTACATTAACAGTCGCATGTAATATATCTCCTGAGGAAGGGGACAGATTACAGGCCCCCGGAACGTCGCGAAATCTTGCATCCATTATCAGTATAGAATTTTCTTTTCCGTCCTGTTCTGTCTTCTGGCGAAGTCTTGTTACATTACCAGTGCAATGTTTTTTTTTGTCTTATTGTATCTTACGGCATTGCTCTTTAATTTTGCAGTTTTTCATTTCTCTGTTTTTTTGTTATATTTACTAGTTTTTTATTATTTCCATCAACATTGACAAGGAAATAATTCCCCCCCCCCCNCTATTCGTTCTCATTGTCACACTGTCTCCTCTGTTATTGGTTTTTTGTTCGATTCATTACCGCTGTTGATCGCTGTGATCATGTGGATGTTCACCAGCTGCATTGTCCAGTTTGTTGCCTGCTACTCGCTGATTCATATTCCATTGACTGCTGGGTTCTTCTACAGTTCCTAGTTATTGGTTGTTCACTATCTGGGATTTGTCTGGTTTTTGGTTTCTTCATGCTTGTTCTTAGGTTTATTTTCGGCAATGGATACAGTCCATTTCAAATGCTCACATAAATCCTGCAAAACCGTTGCCATTAAACATAAAATATTATAAAATTTCCTTCGCCATGGGCCCGATCAATTTATTTTTGCGTCCGTCAAGGGAAAACGTGAAATAGTTAGGAGCCGAAATGTGTTACGAATGCGACAATTAGAACTCAATGTGTATAAAGAAAAGAAAAAAAAACAACAACTTAATTTGCTATAAAATGTAACTTACATTCTCACTACAACGTCAAGACTTTGAAAATGTTTACTTAATTAACTGCCAACCCAACTGTGAGGCTGCATGTAAAGTCTATATGCCACGATATAATTTTCCGTACAAACTTGTGAGCTCCCACGAGACCTGCTACCTGAGGCTGCATGCAAGCCGTTGCGGAGGGTTTTTTTGGAATAACATATCGAACGATATTTTTTGCCGCAAAAGTAAACACGAGTGCGTTTTTTATTATTTCACTTCTGCAACTGTTGTTCAAGAATAGTCTTTACTCACGACTTCAGCATTATGCTTTTATGGACAGACCGTAATCGTTTTGTTGTTATAACCGGAAATTTTGTTTTAAATAAATACGAGTGTTTGCCATAATTTTCACACAATACTGTTTTAGGATCAGTTATCATTTAAGTAATTTTTTGATTTACTATTTATCCGTTTTTAATAGCCTTAAACTCTTTATCAAAACAAAATTAACAAAATGATTCCTTCACCCCTTCTCTGATTGGCTAAAATTTCGACCTTGTACGAAGGCTTCCATCGAAAATTGCTCATGACCAATTACGAAGACGTCAATGAAAATGGCCAGCAGTAGGTCAAATCTTCCATAGAACCATCCAGAAAAGCGGCCATGCAGGCTTGGATGGAATCGCCCAAGGAATCTTCCATAGTGGCATACACGCTTTAGTAGGCACGGTAGCATATATGCAGCCAACGGGCAGTGATTTTGTTTTTCAAGCGTTGATTTAAAAAGTGCTTGCCTTATCGTGAACAACCTATAATTGCGTTTCATTCAGTGGCGCGAAGGTTTCATATTCGCTCGTGTCTTGGTTACTTGCTCAGTGGCAAACGTTCATTCGAACACGCGGCTGAATATTGCGCAACGTGGACAACAATCAACTTGGCAGGGCTTTCAAAAGGACTCATTTAGCAGTGGATATACTCTACCCGAGGAAACTGCAGAGAAACCGGGATGGAAAATACAGCGCTGTATTTTTAGCTCCGTGACTTTAAGAAACTCACTTGTAACCTATATAAACACCTCACAAAAATTTGGAATATACACACAGAATAAAAAAAAAAATATATGGAATATACAGAAAAGAAAGCATAGCAATTAAAAATTACCAATGGTACTTATACAAAACGTGATTTTCAAAGCGTTTCTAACAGAGAAATATTCTCCAATATCGCAGACAAATAAACACGAAAGAACGTAATGGTGTCTCTGACGAGAGAGGGTTACTTTATCCCCACTGCAGCTCAGCACCGTGTATGGAGTCCGCGTGCACTGTGACACGCCGTGGCATGCTTGTAATCAGTTGATGTCATCTTCTGGACGAAGGTCCCATTCCATCTGGGCAGCTCTTGCGAGATCTGGAAGTGTTCCTGGGGTTTTGTGGACGATTATACAGTGCTCTTCTCAGCTTGTCCCAGGCATGTTCAATGCGTTTGTGCGCTCTCTGTTTTTCACGAAAGAACTACATAACTCCTACCGCCCGAACTGCTTTATCTCACAATATTCCAAACATTTTGTGAGGTGTATATACACTGAAGAGCCAAAAAAACTGGAATAGGCGTGCGTAAGCAAATAACAGAGGTATGGAACCAATCAGAGTAACGCGATGCGGTCGGCAGCTAGATCGGTTACTGCTGCTACAATGGCAGGTTATCAAGATTTAAGTGAGTTTGAACGTGGTGTTATAGTCGGCGCACGAGAGATGGGACATAGCATCTCCGAGGTAGCGATAACATTTGGATTTTCGCTTACGACCATTTCACGAGTGTACCGTGAATGTCGGGAATCCGGTAAAACCTCACATCTTCGACATCACTGCGGCCGGAAAAAGATAGCGAAAGAACGGGACAAACTATGACTGATGAGAATCATTAAACGTGACAGACGCGCAACCCTTTCTCAAATTTGCGCATATTGGATTTGTGGACTGCCCTGCAGGATTCATGGTGTGAATTACCTCCTGCATACCTTCAGACATTAGTTGAGTCCATGCCACGTCGTCTTGCGGCACTTCTGCGTGCTCGGGGGCCCTACACGATATTAGGCAGGTGTACCAGTTTTTCTAGCTCTTCAGTGTAACATGGGAATATGCTACCATGCAACATTGTTTCTGCATATAACGCGTAGTCCTATAAATGTGGGGAAGGCAGAGGAATACGGCAAATAAGGGAGAGAAACGCGGTAGGTAATTTCAAAGGGGATTGAAAAGTCCGCGTTTGGCGAGCGCCTTAAGCCACGCATGCGAGCGCGAGCAAATAATGCCTGGGACTTGAGTGCAAGGATATAAAGAATGGGAGTGGTGCCGGCTATAGCTACCTCTCGACCAGTTGGCCTTGAGCACGCAGCTGTCTCGGCTGGCCTGCAGACTTTGTCGTCTGCAGAATACTCCCATCGCTTCTTAGAAGGACAGGTCTGCCACTAGCACACGAAACCGACCCTCTTCCTCACTGCCAGGAAACATTCCGTTGAAATGACGGGATAGTGCTGATAAAAAAAAACTGAAATATTAGTAAGATAATGAACAACCTTACACGACGTTACGGAACCTCTACGTAAATTTACTTCTTGCTTTTTTTTTTTATATTTCCCGCTTGTAAAGTGAGATTACAAAAATAAAGTTTAATTTCCGCTATGCAGGTGTTTAACAATATATAAAAATAATTTTAAGAATTTAAATTATTTAATTTTGGGGTTTCATTTGAACACCAGTCCAAAAACTTTTGTAGACCTTGACCCATATCAGTCGACTGCAACGCCCTTATGGCGATGATGGATATTAACCTGGTGTTTTCGTAAAAGTGACGCACGTTAAATATCTCCTTTTATAATCATGTTTCGAGTGGTTGAGATTTTGTTAACGGTTGCAGGTAGCTTGTGCTTCTTTCCGATGTTTGAGATAATAGGTTTAAGTTGCGTGAACATTCTAACTACTGCAAGAACGATAATTTTATAGTTACGGCTGG
The DNA here is from genome assembly GCA_002778355.1 of Clitarchus hookeri. Classification (NCBI taxonomy): domain Eukaryota; kingdom Metazoa; phylum Arthropoda; class Insecta; order Phasmatodea; family Phasmatidae; genus Clitarchus; species Clitarchus hookeri. The sequence continues at coordinate 848,596 of NQII01000440.1, forward strand.
GAAGAACGCTTCATGTTCCCTCGGCAATTTTCGTTCTCGAAACCCAAAGTTGATAAAAATACGAAGAAGTTCTGTCTTTTGTATGCATGGAGATAAATTCCGTTTTATGTCATTACAGAGTGCGTTTTCTTATATTAACTGCGTATTTGTAACCTACTACAATGGAAAAGCATAAAAAACTTCCCACATTTTCTTATATTTGGGGCAACTTATTTTCTGTGGAAAAAACATTACGCGTATGTTACAATTCAATCTTATGCACACACTTCTAACTAGCCAATCGCAGTTAAGTTCGGGGGCCTTCTCCGGCACAGAACGTCCGTGATTGGAGGGCCCTAGGACGCGTGGAAATTACAAAACTGGGTCACGAAATTGGGTTCGAAGAAAATTGTTTTGTAGTACACCTAATTTCCGCGAAGATATTTCATGAGTACTTGCATATTTTAAAACGCTTAAGATCAAATACACGCACACGAAATTAATTTTAAATGTTACGCGTCTTAACGCCCTTTCATACAATCACATTTGTCTTCAAAATACCTTCAATTTTTATTGAATTCAACTCATTGAATGCTACATGACGTCATAGAAACGTCATAATCGTGGCCGTTTTCTCATTCAATCTCTTGAATGTCTCGTTTTCTTTCAAGATTTTCGTTAAGAACCTTTTCTATATGTTCTTGGATCCAAAATTTCAATCACTTTATCGCAGTTTTTCTGACAGTATTAATGGAAGTAATCTCATAATAATAGAGTTTTGTGCGCACATTTAAAATTTTACAAAATAATGACGCATTAAAAAAAAATCTCCAATAAAATGAAGAAAATTAGTTGGGGGTTTACCAATTATTTTCGTGTCGTGCATGAGTCTTAGATACTTCTAAAAATTTACTTTTGGTTTTTTTTTCAAACAGGTTTCATTAAAAAATCTGTGATAAATTTTCATTGAAAGGGAACTGAAGTGACTTTTTAGTTCAAGAAATTGCATTCATGTAATTGAATTCAGTAAATATTTGATCGTGTGAAATGGCCTTTAGGTGTCTGCCCGAGAATCACAGACGTTCAATAGCGAAGTGTAGGTTGTTCACAGTAAACTGAGCACTTCTGAAAACCCTGCTCGAGATCTACTTTTCTCAACTTGTATCCTTCCGCCATATGCAAAATTTACATTGCCCCAGGCCTAATGACTTTATTCATTCGCCAATCACATCAAAAGGAAATGTTGTGAACCTAAATGTGTTACTGATGTGCCAGTTCGTACTCTAAAGTGTATAATATAAAAAAAATAAAAACCTTCATTTGCCAGAAATTTAAATTACGCTCGCAATAGCCCACTTTAAGTCTTCGAACTATTTTGCTTAATTCGCTACCAACTTAACTGGAAATCTGCATGCTAGTGTGTACGGTATCACATGTGTCGTTAACCGACAGTGATTTTTTTTCATATGTTTATTTCAAAAGTGCTTACATTACTGTGAACAGCCTAAAACCAAATACTGATTGTCCTAGCAGTAAGAATATGTGAAGTTAGCATTGTAACAAATTTGCCTACTTAACTCTGAAAATATACACTGAGGTGACAAAAGTCACGGGGTAGCAATATGCAAATATGCAGATGGCAGTAGTATCACGTACAAAATGTATAAATGGGCAGTGCATTGGTTAGCTTTCATTTGTAGTCAAGTGATTCATGTGAAAAGGTTTCTGACGTGAGTATGGCCGCACGACGGGAATTAACAGACTTTGAACGCGGAATGGTAGTTGGAGTTAAACGCATGGGACAGTCCATTTCGGAAATGGTTAGGGAATTCAACACTCCGAGATCCACAGTGTCAAGAGTGTGCCGAGAATATCTAATTTCAGGCATAAATTCCCATCATGGACAACGCAGTGGCCGACCGCCTGCACTTAATGACCGAGACCAACGACGTGTGCGCAGAATGGTTAGTGTTAACAGACAAGCAACACTGCGTGAAATAACCGCAGGAATCAATGTGGGGCGTACGACGGACGTGTCCGTTAGGACAGTGCGGTGAACTTTGGCTGTACTGGGCTATGCCAGCAGAAGACCGACTCGAGTGCCTTTACTAACAGCACGACATCGCTTGTAGCGCCTCTCCTGGGCTCGTGACCATATCGGTTGGACTCTAGACGACTGGAAAACCGTGATTTGGTCTGATGAGTCCCGATTTCAGTTGGTAAGAGCTGATGGTAGGGTTCGAGTGTGGCGCAGACCCCACGAATCCATGGACCCAAGTTGTCAACAAGGAACTGTGCAAGCTGGTGGTGGCTCCATAATGGTGTATGCTGTTTTTACATGGAATGGACTGGGTCCTCTGGTTTAACTGAAACGATCATTGACTGGACAGGGTTATGTTCAGCTACTTGGAGACCACTTGCAGCCATTCATGGACTTCATGTACCCAAACAACGATGGAATTTTAATGGATGACAATGCGCCATGTTACCGGGCCACAACTGTTCGCGATTGGTTTGAAGAACATTCTGGACAATTCCCGTTGGCTCAGACACAAGATTGCATCTCCCTGGGCGATTTGTCGAGCACCGTTCACTGGATCATACTAAAACACTCCCAACAGTGCTGTTTAACTCCTTAACTTATTGTCCCGAGTATATTCGTTCACATCTGACATGTTGCAGGACAGGTTAAATCACGGCCGATACTGTGAAAGTCCAGGAGCTGTCACCAATAAGGTTACCACCTTTCTCTGGCCATTGCCACTGGTTGCTGCTCACACACTAACTATTTTATCATTGGTTGCTTCTTGTGTCATGGATCCACTGAAACCCTTTCCGTAGGTTAAAATGTGCCACCTGTTATAAGATATTCTCAAGTACTATTCACAACAAAAATATCTTCTTTTGCAACACCTGAACCGAAAAATTTATGTGTTCGTTAAGGGATTAAATAATGTCCTTCCTATCTTCCGAAGAGCTTTTCGATTACATTACTAATAATTAATAAATATTTTATTTCACAGAAATACATGGTATCTGGGTTCCATTACGTTCCATCCGTTAGATTTTTCTGACCCACCCCCGATCTCGAGATATTAGTTTCCTCCCTCCCCAAGACCAGGGCATATCACGATATGCTAGGGATAGGGGTTATAAAGGCGGTGACAACTTTCAAGGGCATCATAAAGGAGGGGGCAAGGAGAACATTTCCGCCTTCCCCTATTTCACTAAACGACGACAGGGACTTCAAGTGATATGTAAGACTTAACACACATTAGAAAAAGTCGGTGGTCTACAAATCATGTTGTACCTCATGTTTATACTGATAAAGTTTTTTGTAAAAAAAATTTGGGTAGGAAGCAACATATGTGTGTAAACACTGACATAATTGTTTTGAAAATTAAATTTTGGGAAGGGGCGCTTTATATGGCACCAGAGGAAGCCATTTCTCTACGTGACCTTGCCCCACCTAACCTGAGAAAAGTTGCGACGCTCCTGACAAATTTCAACAGATCATTGCCGGATTTCACGTGAAAATTAAAATATGTCTACTTTGGTTCACCTTTCCATTGCAAAACATTCTGTTTGGATGCATTACATGAGTGTGAGTTATAGATTGTATGTACGAGAGTTTATACTTGACTTTTAAGTTTTTGTTTGGGGGAGATATAGTGACGCTTCTCTTGAGGCAGGCTCTGATACATCAGGGCTGGAGGGAGATGTCACGAACGCGCCCACCGCCTCGAGCAAAGTGTTGGCACGAGATGAGCTGTTAACCAGCTGCTAGGTGTTGCATGCCAGCGAGGTCAGCCACCAGCGGGGTTCCTCCTCCCACTCACTCCCCCCTACACTGCAATGATCACCACTGCTGCCTTCTGGGGAATCACCGTGTCGCCGGCCCGAACGAGAGGCGCGAACTGGTGGGCGGAGTCCCGCACCATCACCTCGTCGTCTGGAAGGATGAATAACGGTTCGGCGAGGCCCTTTCGCAACTGGTCTTCTCGCCGCTGGCACAGCTGAAGTTCACTGCTTGATCCAAGAGGACTTTCAAGCTTGGCGTAGTACCGACACAATAACAGGCGTTGCACCATTACAGATCAGCGCATACCTAGAGAGAGAGAGAGAGAGAGAGAGAGAGTGTGTTTAACTTTTTAACTACAGAATATGTTGGTTCTAAGACGTGGTCCAAGATCGGAGTAGTGCTTACAAGCATTTACTGTGCAATTTTTGTGTAGACAATCCAAGGTTAACTGAGCACTTTAAAAAGCATTGCTTAGGATCTACATTTCTGATTACATTGCATTATTCCACCACATGTAAATTTAACATTGCCATCGGCCTGATCACTTTATTAACGCGCCAACTAAGTGAAATCATGGAATTGTAAATCATGTAAATGTGTTACTTATATGCTAATTGGTACTGCAATGTGAATAAAACCAGAAACACTAATCTCAATAGACACACACACACACACACACACACATATATATATATAAACACACACATACATATATATATATATATATATATATAAGGCTCGCAATACAACGCCGTGTTTAAGGACAATTCTAATTTCTTCAGTGAAGAAGGGGTACATGACAGAGTAAATGCCACACCACGAAGGCGTGATTGCAATTTCATGAAACATACATAGCAGATGTGAATATGTTTTTTACGCCTTTGATTGCCATTTCTGGTCAATCACAAGAGCCACGTGCGTGATTTAGGGAGACAAACAGCTCTTTTATGTCATTCAAGACACCGTCACAGCCATGCGAAGTGAATGTTCTGGAGTATTCTGCTTCCGGAGGACGTAAAAGTCGTTAAAGTGACTTTAAGAAGCCGTAGTATGCAATTCCATCAAACAACTCCATCAAACAGATGAGTTTATGAAAGGTTTAATATTAAGTAGAGTGGAAATGTCCATACGAGGCCAGACTCTAGGTTCCACAGCCACACTGGCATCCACCATCTTGGATTATGTCACCATCGTCATCTTATACACGACCTTGACCACAACCTTTGATCGCCACCAACAAGTTTCTGGCTGCAATTTTGTCTCAGGCCACTATTTTGTTTCCAGCAGCCATCTTGGATTACATTACCACCATTTTGCTAGTATAATAATTTAGGGCATTCTAGGACAAAGGATCAAGGTACGAATTCGGAGATTCGAGTGCCACAATCTAGTTTCTGGCCACCATCTTGTTTGCAACTACCATTTTGGATTACATCAGCATCACCACATCACCAACATATTGTTTCTGGCCACCATCTTGTTTCTGACTTCCATCTTGGATTAAATTACCACTGCCAACTTATATTATCACAGCCACTATCTTGGATTTTCTGACTATCAACATCTTGTTTATTGCATCCATCTTGTTTTCCACTTACTCACTTTCACATGACTTCCATCATGTTCTGGTCACCATCATGGATTTATGATTTTTTCTTAGTCACCTCAATTCCACATCATGCTCTACCATTCAATCTCCACCATCTTGGATTTCATTTTTTCTTAGTCACATTATTTCCATCTCATGATCTATCATTCTATGTCAAGCATCTTGGATTTCATTTTTATTTGTTACCTTTGTACCACTCCATACTCTGTCATTCCACATCTACCACCTAGGATTCAATTTTTCTTTGTCAATTTCGTCCCACATCATGCTGTGCCATTCCATGTCCACCCTCTTAGACGTATGTTGTCACTTGTTTTCGATTTAGCCACTAGGCGAAGTTGTGTCACTTGCTTTAGGCTGCCATATTTGGTCTGACATTTGTTTTGTGATATTGTGATAACTAATGTTGTGGATTATTTTTGTAGTCATGCAGGACTTGTAATATTTTTTCTATGCATTTAAAACTTAACCGCTCATTTATGACTGAATATTTTTCCTGCTCACATGGGACTTGCATCATTCTTATCTCATGTAGGAATTACCACTTGCTTAGTACTTCTAACATTTCTCACTTGTGTAGGACATTGACTCCACTCAGAGATCTTAGATATCCATACTTATTTTTATTTCAATCACTTAAAATATTTTTCATAATTTCCTTTAACTATGTCGAAACCTACAGACATATATTGTACGCTGTCAAGTATAACCTTTACATCAACATTCATTCAGATTCTATAAATTTATTTGTAATGTATAACATATGGGGAAAAGTATAAAGTAAATAAAGTAAAAGTAATTCAGTACAAAAAAATATTATCACAGTTTACGCGCAGTTTGTTTGGAAGCATTTTCAATTTCCTGGCCACTTCAGCTTTGATTATGTCTATAATTACACTCATCAAGAGAAATCTCACAATACAGTCTTGATGTCCCCGAAGGAGTCTTATGATATCATCAATGCATACCACAGCCAAATTACAATGTTCTTGTAGGAGCTGATAAAGTCCTGCATTATTTTCGCTAGCATGATCTGATGGTGCAAGTGAGAGTGCATGTTGTCAGAGCAGGAAGCTCTATATACACACATCACCAGATTCGAAATCATTATTCGTCGTAATAACCATGTGGGAGTGTGTGCATGTAGTTTTCGCAAATGCATCGCTTATCATCAAGCCAGGTTAGGGCTAGCTTGTTTGTGCATGTGGAATATAGTCACGTTTGTACTACCTGATGATTAGATGTGCAAATCTCGTACTGCATTTGGTCAAGCGCTATCCAGTAGTCTTCAAATATTTCGTATTCTTGACTATGCAATGGGCTCTTTTCCTCATTTAGAAAATTTTATCACCTTTCTTCCTTACAATTTTTTCAACAAGGTATGTAACTGGATTCTCAGACTTAATAATTTAATATTCATAATAATTTACTTTTGTTTCTTCATCATTTATATCTTTTAAAATATAAATTTGTGCATCATATTTTAAATCTTTATCAATTTTACATAATTCTGTTGGCCAATTAGTTGTATAGCCTTCTTCAAATATTTTTTTTTTTCATTTGACTAATTCTAGCAATACCACCAATTTCATATTAAGGTTCACAAGACAATGTTATATTGTCAGAATTTGTTGAAACATTTTCATTATTCTTATTAACATTAATGGGCTTCATACCGATATATCTATTTTTGCATTATTGTATTAAAGAATATCAAATAGAATAATCCGTTTATAATTTCCATTCAAAGAAAATATCTTCCACATTATATTTTTTTAAGTACTATTAAATCTCTCAACTACACTTGCTTTAAGTTCTGAGTAGGTTGAATAATGATTGATTTTAAATTTAGTTTAAGTAACTGTTTATTATACAATTATTGACCAATATCACTTTGTATGTTGTTAGGTTTTTTTTAAATATACTTTATAACCAATTTACAAAATTTTTAGCTGTCTTATCTTTAATAGGTACATCAAATGCATACTTAGAAAAATATCGACTATTGTCAATATATACTTAATCCTCTATTTATAGATGATATTCCTTTTAAATTTCCAGGATCCATTTCAACTAAATCGTACTGCCATAAGTAATCTACACAAAAACTAATAACTTTTCTCCTAGGAAAATTCTTTCTTATAAGCCTGTATAATTCATTCATAATACACTCCAGAATGAATAATTTTTTCCCCAAAAATGCTGTTTTTTTATATTTATAGCGCACATATACTTTTTGAACTATTTTAACAGTCATCACATTTTCTACCTTTATGGTATTATTTTCAGTATCTTTCTTACATTTCAAATGCCATGTGTTATTCCTTTACTAACAAAAATATACATAAGACAGTATATATGTTTATTTACTCTATATATTTTACAAATATTCCTATTGTTGTAATTAAACTATCATAATAATTAGACATTTGGCTTTTCCTCACTTCTAAAGTTAAAACTTTACCTTTATTTATGTCAAATATTATACTATAGTTTATTTTAGTACCATAAATACATTACTAATGTGATGTGGTAAATTTGTATTTTAGAAAAGCTATTTTATAAATAATAACTCAATTAAAATATATAATATTTTGAGATTATTATCAAAAAGTATAACATTATTATTTTTATTCTTATTTGCAAGTAAATAAAACATATGAAATCTTTGTTTATTTATCTTATTAATATTTAAATTTATCAGTGTTTCGCAGTGATTGATAATATATAGGTTGTAAATATTTACAACATATTTTACTACAAAATCTTTAAATTAATAAATAATGTAATAATTTTATGATGTGCAGACTTAAGTACAACATAAACAAACTTATTGTTAATTTCACTAATTTTATTGTCAAAAATATTTTATTAACAGCATATTTTCCTGAAATTAAATCAGCCATACTATTAATTCTTTTGTATTGCTTAGAAATATAATATTTTGTATATAGTTAAACCTTCCTAAGTTGATTTTGTATAGCAGAAACTTTATTGTACTTATATTCAATATAATTTTTTGCTGCATTATCATTTAATATAGATATAGAATTAACATTGTTCTTAAAATATTTACTCAAACATTCTATCAATGGTTTTAGAAATATATACATAATTTACTAGTAAATAATTTATACTAGAAAGTTTATATCCTCTAGGAAACAGATACAGAACTACAAAACATAAATTACCACAATGAACATCATTATTTCTTTTATAATAAAAAAACCAGTGGGTGCCTTGATTTGACGAAATGTCTAAGTTAATGATAGGACATTCATTTTTATACATTTTAATTGTTATTGCATCTTTAATATAAAAACCTCTAAAATAATTCAGTTTTAATTTTTACATAATTTTTATTTCAATATTAGAAAATGGTTATATATTTAATTTTTATTTTTTCGGTTTACCTCTTCCTGTCTTTTTGAATTGTATATGGAACTTACACCACCAGCTAAAACTCCGCGTGCACCTAATATTGGAATAAAAAATTGTAAACTTTCATTATGATGTAGTCCAATTGCTGTCTTTTCAGTGATTACATTTTTTATTGTAGGCAATGGCAATGTTAATTTCAATGATTTACCTTCCCTTAATTTGTTATATTACTTCTGAAGTTGATATTTTGTTAAATATTTATCAATATCTAATTATTTAAGTTTATGTATTAATATATCCGATGTTATATTTTTATCTTCATTTATATATAAAAAATATAATGGATTTTGTGTTTTACATTATAAAATTTTATCCCCCATCATAATTTTATTTTTTTAAACTTAGTTCCAGCAACAGTCGCAGAAGCAATTTTTCCACCAAGTTGTGTATCGTTATCTAACATAATTTCTTTTATTTTATTTTGTAAAATATAATAAGCTTTATGCCTAGATTCTAAATCTTTATGATCGCTGTAAGTATTGGCATGGTGTTTATAAAACTTATCTATTTATTTATTTCTTTATCTCCCATTGCGTATCTTTCATCCAATTTTGTAAAATGACCACAATAATTATATCCAAGTAAATACATTTATGGTATATTAAAATTATTTATTGCCCAGTTTATTAATACTTTTACATCATGTTTAGGACTCCAATATGAGTAAGGAATGTCATTTAATACTCTTATCAAATGTTGAATCACTTTGAGGTTGTTAACAACAAAATTTATTACTTTTATTTACATAATTACTTTACAAAATGTATTACTATTACATTTATTACTTAACAAATTCATATTGCTTAATTTTTCATTGTAATGATAATTATTCACCACATCTTTTTCACCATGGATAACTAAAATACAGCCAATTGGTTTTCTTACAGCATTAATGCAGACATAATCTTTTGGTATATCACAGTATTTTTTGATTATTTGACCACATTTTGGTGTTGCTAATGAACATATTCTTGAAGGTGTATTTGATTCAGATCTTAAATATGATCTTTTTAAATTTTTAATAAATAAATTAATTTATATATATTATTATACCTCCAACTTCTAATAGAATATATTTAATTTTTAAGATCATATTCCTGTAAAATGGCTTTTGTTAATCAACAAATTTTTGTGTAACTATTGTAGTCATTATTATATTTATTTTCAAGGTCCTTATGTTAATTTTTTGTTAAGAAATTAGACAGACTTTTTGTTAATTGATATTCTTTATTTTTAACGAATAGTTAGTTGTTTTTAATATTTACTTTGGTGTCACCAATATATTCTTTGTTAATCACATTAATACATTCAGAAATATATTTTACCGAGATTAATGGTAGAATATTTCAAATGTTTTATTTCTGAAATTTTTTCTTTGGATTCTTGCAATCCTATATTAAAATATTCTCTTCTTTCTGAATCACGACTGCTGTAATCTGGGAATAATTCTCTTTGAATTGAGGTTTGCTCTGGCGTCGGATAATCTGAATTTTTTTACTGTTACTGGAACTAATGCGGTTTTAAACATTTTATTATCTTCAGATACTTCCTCTACCTTTCTACCAATATTTTGTAATTCATGCAATAAAGGAATGGCCTCTTTATTTTTTCATAATCAGCTTCGGGGCTTTTCTTATAATTGCTGTGCTTTTCTATCAATAATTGAACTCTAGATACTTGTTTTGTTGAATAGTTCGTTTTTTCATTTATGTTTAAAATTTTTTTACTTAATAAATAAGCTATAAAAGTATTGAGAAGTTTGAGAGATAAACATTTCCTCTGACAGATCAGACTAAGGGGGATTTAAATGTTTATAATAGTAGAATAGAAATCGATATATCTATAGGAGATGGATTTTCTTTTCCTAAGGATGCTCATGCTTATGAAAAATTTAGATTGAAAAAGAGAGACACTCCTGGTAATTTTCCCAAAGAAGCATCATTATTAGCTTATTATTTTATTTCCCCAAATAAGCTAATAATGATGTTTGTTCTACCTTTTTTCCTTTCCAATTTTCTAGAGTAGAGATATAAAAACATGGTAAAATAATTGAATCTGTTGATAATCATGGACAAACTTCTAAGATGATGAATGCCTTATTGGGGTCACCAGGTAAAAAATTTTATTTAGAAAAGAGTGATATTGATAATAAATTCAGAGTAAAATCTGTAATACTGTTTATGTATTGAGATATCTATCTGTTTGTTTTTCAAAGAGATAATAATGAAATATATTGGAAAGGTTGTAGTAAAGTTACTTTTATAAGCTGTTTTTCTAATATAAACTGTATGTATAAATACCAAACGAAAAAAGTTGATGGATAAGCTGAAAGGGATTATGCAGATAAAGGTAAAATTATTATTCAGAGGTTAGAAACTATGTGACCTATTGTAGAATACGAAGCTTATACAAGTAATGCGATAAAAGATAAGCTGTACGAACATCCAAAATTACCAATCAGTTTCAATTATTGGCAATTTTTAGAAAAAGAAACATCTCAAAGTTCAAAACTTTTATTTTGATATAAAATATCAGCTTAATAATTTACAATTCGATATGCCTGACAATGTAACAGTTAGATTTTAAATTATTTTTATATAAATAGTAAGTACAAAATAAAATCCTTACTCAGTATTTTGAATAATTAATATGAATTTACTACACATAATGAGTTAGAAAAGGATAGAAATATACTGCGACAAACTTTCAAATTATTGATGCTAAGTATGGTAAAAAAAAGATTAGTTATAACCTAGATAATATGTATTAAATTGCATTACCAGGTAGGCATCAAAAGTTATTTAATAGAGTGATATAAAATTTATTAATGATAAATCTATAAATAAAAAATTAAAAATTAACCGCTGATGCACCAAATTGAATTTTCTTAAATAGTGATATGTTGTATATAATTTAATGTTTTAAATCATTTTCTTCGAGTCGATTAATAAAAAGATGTGTTTTTTTTTAGATTCCTTTTATTTTTATATTTTTGCCTAAAAAGTGAGTTTAAATCCTCTAAAATGTATGTCAAAAGTGAGGTTCGAAAATTTATGGGCCTATGTGACAGCTCTCTTTTCTATTATCGACTTGTTTCCCATAATTTTCACATAATGCTGTTATAGCATTATTAATATTTTCGCTGTTTTTATTAGTTATTTAATTTTTGTTTGATGGTTTTGTCACTGTTTCACAAAACAAAATAAACAAAGTTACTTCTATCGTCAGTATCACACTCCACCCCCCCCCCCCCTACCTTGTGGCTGGGTGAAATTCCGACCTTGTAGGGAACCTTCCGCCGAAAATTGCACACAACCGATTACGAAAACATCTAATGAAAATGGCCAACAGTCAGCCATCCGAACAACCGGCCGTGCAGGCTTCCACGGGGTCTGCCAAGGAAAACCCCATCATGACGTTTGGGCTTTGCCCATGGAAACAGGCCGCATCCTTTCGCTACAGAGGATATGTCCGACACGCTTACTCGATGCCAACTGACAGTTACCCAGTGCTTTTATTGGCTCTATTTCACGCAGACAAAACAAACTTAACGTTCCCATTTCTCTGGACAAACGTTCGCTTGTACTTCGGCCCGGTGAAGCTTTCCCGCACAGCTTCTCAAGATTGTCGCTGCGATAACCGGCAAACTAACACGCATTTTAATTTTTTTCTTAATTCGGCTTAAAATTGTTTCTAATTTGATGCATACTGAAAAACTTTCAGACCCAATTCAATTTACGGTTTCAGGCGTTGCGCACAAGGAACCGTTTTTTTTAAGGAGTGTTTTAACCAAGCTGAAATATCTATTGCTTTATTAATCACAACCAATTATCTGCAAGCTATGTGTGCTGGTGTAGTAATGTGAACAATTCGTAAGCTAGAAACGTAACTCGAATTACAAATCCGTCACACAGATGAAATATTCTGCACTAAGCTTTGCGCCAAAAAATAACCTTCCTTTCCGTTATGTGATAAATTTCGTTCGCCGGATGTGAATAGGTCAACCGAGACTTGAATCTAAATCCCAGCCCACCCTGTTTAGATCTCGTTAAACCCGCATTCAAATCTCAACTTACTGTAGTACAATCACATGAACAGTAAGCATTTTGATAAGACGCGAAAATTCCGTATTTCATCAGGCAGACGAAAGCCATCATATTTTTTTCATCTCGGTTCCTCTACCTTGGCAACTGGAGGCTCTGTAGCCTCCAGTGCATGCCGAGTTCGTTATTTGGTAATTAAGGGTATTGTGAATTTAGGGTGTTGTAATTCGAACGTCACTGGGCAACGATCGTAGTGTTTTAAGAACTGCATTACAGCACGTTTTAATGTTTCTTTGTTACTTGAAACTCGGGAAATTATAAAATAGGTTTTTTTCCCTCGCTAACTTGGAAAACATACATTTTAAAAATAATTTTACATTATTTTTTGTTACAAAAACTGCTTCAAATATAATTTCCATTAGTAAAAATTAAATAAGTGGGCACAACGCCACGCACTTGCAATTCATTAATTAAGTTTTCTTCTTTGTTATTGGTTTGAACTCGCGTAATTTGAATGATTAAAGGTATGAAATACGACTTGAACAAAAAAGACGCTTTTGCGGAGCTGTTTGGGTATTTAACGTGCTTCTTCCAGCTCAGTAAATCTTGACCCGAATTCCCCAAATATTTAGGGCGTAAACTTGGTCACGTGGTCGATTTAGTAACCTAAACCGTAGTCTCATTGCAGTTTCGAACAAAGCTTAAATGCCGCCACAAATGTTTAGAAAATAAAAAACATATCTGCTAAACAACAAACGTGATTTAAGGGGCCCAGAGTACAGAAAACCGCAATGACAAGTGGCCAAATACTTACCGCCGACAAAAAAAGATTGGGTTATTTTTTTTTTTAATTCTGAAGAGCAACGGGTTTTGCCGCTTATATTTGTGAAACTTGACAGCCAACATTAGAATCACGATCTACTAGTTTCCGTAAAAATAATGGTAGGTAAAATGTGGTTGCGAGTGCGGGCGCCACAATTATTTGACGTAGTGCTTAGTTTTAGTACGGATCAAAGAAAAAGAACAGTTATTTTCAGCGTATAACTGGCTTCAAAAATGTACACGTAATTGCTTCTTACACGGTACGCGACCTCTAAATCCCACGGTTCGAAACTAACTGCCACAGAGGTCGCCAGGAAGGTATTGAGAACAGATTACGTGAGAACAGATTGTTTACTAGAAGCAGAGCACTGCTGCTGTGACCTTGAGAGAGTTAACTGGAAGTATCGGTTTCTAACAGGAAAAAAAAAAACCTACATCGCTCCCTAGTACCTGGAACCGCTCACTTTCAGACTGAACAAATAACCCACTGCGCATACTACTGTTAGACCTAACGTTCGTATTGCTGTTTATATCTAGAAAAAATTATTTTAAAAAAACCATTAAGTTTTTATGGAGAAAACAACTCAAGTAAAAAGCAGATTTCTCCGAAACGCTTAAACTCAGTAAAAGTTGAACGAAACAGCACCCCTCCACGTCACACGAATTAAGCTGATGGCGCTATATAGAACCTCCCTTACAAGTTAACAAAATACAAACGGAATGGAAATGGCGAAGCACTAGAAAATGTGGCATGCGTCTTATTTGTTGCTAAATACTGCGAAAAGTTTCCCTATTGTCAAGTACTGGCTGTTGAACGATGCTTCGACGTATTTTTTTGCAAGCGAGGCCCACTTTTTCTGGTCCGCGCAGGTGGAATTTTACTGCGCGAAAAAGTTCTCAGCCTCCGTATTCAGAGGCCAGTTGTCGTGGTGCAACTGGACTATTGCAATCGCGCTTAGCATTGAACAACGGATTTAAGTCAAGCCTTTTACAAACATTAAACTACGTAAAATCAGACCCGTCATCTCGCCCGGGTCACGTGGGAACTCGCGCATTTTACTTTCTACTCTATATTCTCACGCTTTGGAATGAAGATCTCCCGAATTTTTTCCCAAAGAAAAACTTATTATATTGATAACTGTTTATTATATTAATTATAAGGAAAGCATGCAGCATTATACTTTTTGTCATTGCCAACTTTGCATTCCTTTCAGTGCTGCCACTTTATCTACTTTGTTACTTCATGCGACTGCTTCTAAGAATTTTTCAGCTAGAAAATCCGTGGAAATTTTGTGTTACTTAAATTACTTATTTTACAACTGGAATAAAATTTTCTGCAGTGACAACATATTAGTTCTAAATATATAAAAATAATATTAACAATTTACGTAATTTTATAATTGTATTTCATCAAGAAGCTTGGGAAGTGGGCAAATACTATATATTTATAATATATATGTACACACACGAGTGCTGATTCAGAAGTCATGGCAACTATTGTCTATCTCCGGAAAATGATCCAACACAGGAAATATACTATGTACAGGTGAAAGTTTACAACAGGTACGTTGTAAAGGTTAAACCACACGGGGCATGGATGCAGGAATGTCCGGCAAGTAACACAGACAAACATAGCTGCTTGAAATCACCGTTTAATCGATCTATTCTCGTGAGGGCTGAACTGTAAATGCGCAGCACTACCTGCAATTTCTGCGGCGCCATCGTTGTCGTACAGTTCGAGAGAAACGTCCTCGGCTGTTTGGGCAACGCTGTAGTCTTAGACGACGCTAGACCTCACGCAGCAGGCAGCGTTACATGTTGTTTACGGCGTTGGAGATGGGAGGTGATGCCACACCCTCGCTAGTCTCCCGATCTTAGTCCGTGTGACTACGACCTCATTCCCGAAGTGAAGAGGCCATTGCGTGGTAAACGCTTTGCGAACAAACAAGACATCGTCACAGCTTTCCGACGAGATGTAGCGCACACTGACGGATCTCATACAGCCTATGGTGTTTCCCGTCTGCCTCATCGCTGGCAACGAACCATGGACAACCTCAGGGACTATTTTGAATGAGGTTAAACAGCTTGTACATGTACGATACATACCCGTTGAAATGAGTTAATACAAGATGTACGAGAATAAATCAATTTTATATATATATACATTGAGGGGTGGTAGAGCTCACTAAAACAAACAATTATTGTATAGGAATACATGGGCGGAAGTGACGCGTTGAGGCACAAACACAATAATAACACATGAAATGCAACACAGTGTTTATTTACAACGTCGCCGCTAAATGCCTTTTTACGGCAATGTTTATAATAATTGCTCAAAATTACTACCACCGACAGTAATGCAAGTTTGGTAGCGTCGGTGGAGTGAATTGGCGAACAGATTCAAATACGCCGGGTATTTCACGCACGCCACCATTTTCAGCCAATCACGCCATATGTAGAGGTCGCCAAGCATGCGTGACTGTTGGTGGATGCATTTCCAGCAACTGTTTTAACATTTTCTGTACGGAATCACTCGTTAAATATGCTGCTAATGAACATTTTATGTTTCCGTTAATGTGTTATGTTTTTGTGTTTGTGCCTCAACGCGTCACTTCCGCCCATATATTCCTATACAATAATTGTTTGTTTTAGTGAGCTCTACCAACCCTCAATGTTTGTCCCATGATTTTAGAATCACCCTGTATATATAAGTGAATGCATAAGTCTCCCAACTATCGCAGTCAGTGTCGATGTAAATCTCCCGCAGATGTATTCTAAAAGGTTGGCGGGGCTCTTATATTTAACATGGAATTTGTTTACCACTTGTTTGAGAACGCCTTTCAATTAAAAAAATAAGTTAGGAGGCCATGGTGAACAACTTAATCTTTCCAGCCTTTTATTGATTGACGGGTTTTCTTTATTTTGCAACCAAACAGTATTTTGGTTCGCTCTGTAGGCCTGCTTTTAAGGACCCAAAATTAGGGACAGCAGATTTCAATGAAAAGTGTATCTGTCTTGTCGTATTTCGAAACACTTGAACTCAGCTTCACTTTCACGACTGGATGTTCTAAACTGACCCGCGTCCTCGGTGTCTGCTCGCGAATCACAGGCGTTCGGTGTCATCTGATGGTGATTGGCCCATCCAAATACCCCGTCGTATTCTCACAAAGACACGTGGCTAGTATCCAAAGGAAGACTGCAGGCGAGCACTTAGCGTAGAAACTGTAGTGGTGGAAATCAGGCATCCGTACCACACACTTCCGCACTTACAAAAACTTTTTGTTGAGTAAAATAGTTAGTTTGGCCCGACCAATTTAATTGTTTGCATAGGAGCAATTTAATATTTTCTTGCTGGAAGCAAATTATTTTATTGCTGGTATTAGTTTGTCACGAAATTGTAAGATTTGTTTCGGTCAAATAAAAAATTGTGTCGATCTACGTACGTAAACAGTTTGGCTATTATAAAAGTAAGAGCACGACCGAATTTCAGAGCCAAAAGTTTTGCTCTGGAATGCTACGCCTTAGCGACCTTGCCTAACGTGAGTACTGACGGAGTTGGGATGTTTGGAAATATATACTTTTTAGCATGCGACATGTGAGTAAATAATAATTTCCAAGCTGAACTTGCTTCATTGGGATTGTTTTTGCCATTGTTAAGTATCAATAAAAAATTCACTAACAAACACCGTTACTATCGTAATCGACACGAAATTTACAAACAAACTCTCAAACCGTATTTTTTGGGCGAAGGCAATCAAATGAACCGATTACCATACAGCCAACAAAATAAATTCCATCACTGAACCAAGCTCCTTTTATTGTCGCAATACAAATTCTAAAAAAATCTAATTATTAAAAACAGATTGTTCCAAGAAACCAAATGCTGTATTCATTTAAAGCGAAATTATAATGAGTCCACTCATGATATTTATAATTTTAACCGTAGCCAAGCCAATTAGTTGAACGTATCTGAAAAAAAGTTGTGTGTACAAATACATATAAATGATGTTGGGACAACTAAATAATTGTTTGGCTGAACAAATTATAATTAAATTATTTATTTGTTTCAAAGGAAAGAATGGAGATGTTTGGAGCAAGAGAAAATTAGTTGTGTTCATTGTAAAGAAGTACTTTTCAAGAAAATTTATTTGGTAACTGCAACTAAATCTTTCTCTTAGTGCGCCATCCTCAAAACAAGTGAAGAACGTGCTACGCACTTCTGGTATGAACCGTTCACAAACCGGATATGCAGAATCGTTTACGATTCGCATAAAAGAAAGGGAAATAATCAAACTGCATTGGCCACAGTTCCTCGTCGTGAACATCACAATAGTAAAATGATAGGATAATGTTTCACCCCAAAATCACTTCATAAATTAATTATTTTACCCAAAAATATTTTTTTTCAGCAAAAAAATATTTAAAAAAAATGGAAAAATGTTCTTATTGAGTCCTTAAATGAGCAAATTAGATTCGAGGCTCCTCGATACGAGAACCTAAAAGTTCTCAGATTGACAAGCGGATTCAAAACTCTTAGTGGAATGAGCCATTTAATCCTCATAGCATTAAAAGCGGATTCTTGGCTCCGAGTCAGGTCCAGTGGATAGGGCGGATCAGCGTAATTGGCCCTCTCCTCCAACCACCATCCTGCACCTACTACATCCTCACCCCCCTACCGCCACCCCTCCACCCTCACAGACCTCTCGCCTTCTCACCTCACCCTCATCCAACCCCCACATCCCAAAAATAAAAAAAACCCTAGAAAATACTAAAAAAACATTCAAAATTTAAAAAAAAATGGTTTTATACATGTCTAGCAAAAATGGGAAGGAAGTATATACATTATATAAAACTAATTTTGTAAAAATCGAAAAAAAATCCAGATAATATTATTTAAATATTGCATTTCCGAAAAAAATTATTCTGTAAANAAAAAAAAATGGTTTTATACATGTCTAGCAAAAATGGGAAGGAAGTATATACATTATATAAAATTAATTTTGTAAAAATCGAAAAAAAATCCAGATAATATTATTTAAATATTGCATTTCCGAAAAAAATTATTCTGTAANTAATTTTGTAAAAATCGAAAAAAAATCCAGATAATATTATTTAAATATTGCATTTCCGAAAAAAATTATTCTGTAAAGACTTGAATGCAGCGTTTGTCACCTCCACTTCAAGACTCGACTCTCATAGAGATCGCAGATAAAACAGCCCCTCTCAGTAGAAATGAAAGACCAGAAGACTTCTGACACCACCCTACCTATATATTTATTTGGATACATAGTCGGTCAATCTACCGACCACCTGTACCAGTTAACCATTAACGTTACATAACAAATGATCCCTCCACCCACGACAATCAATTGCATTGCCTATTGACGACTAGATTGTGCCTTTAACCCATATTTTCCCTACTGTACACTAGTGTCTGCTGGTCATTAGTAATTTCAGCATCTACTATCAGAGAGTCCCCATGTCAAATTCTATACCTGTAGGCGATGAGTACCCCAAACTTGGAGTGTATATATACACTGAAGAGCCAAAAAAACTGGTACTCCTGTCTAATATCGTGTAGGGCCCCCACGAGCACGCAGAAGTGCCGCAAAACGACGTGGCATGGACTCGAATAATGTCTGAAGGTATACAGGAGGCATTGCAATCTGCACCAATTTGAGAAAGGGTTGCACGTCTGTCACGTTTAATGATTCTCGTCAGTCGTCGTGTGTCCCGTTNCCAATTTGAGAAAGGGTTGCACGTCTGTCACGTTTAATGATTCTCGTCAGTCGTCGTGTGTCCCGTTCGTTCACGGTCTTTTTCCGGCCACAGCGATATCGAAGATTTGATGTTTCACCAGATTCCCGACATTCACGGTACACTCGTGAAATGGTCGTACGCGAAAATCCAAATGTTATCGCTACCTCGGAGATGCTATGTCCCATCTCTCGTGCGCCGACTATAACACCACGTTCAAACTCACTTAAATCTTGATAACCTGCCATTGTAGCAGCAGTAACCGATCTAGCTGCCGACCGCATCGCGTTACTCTGATTGGTTCTATACCTCTGTTATTTGTATACACACGCCTATACCAGTTATTTGGCTCTCCAGTGTATTAACACATACATTTTTTTTAGAGATTTAATTTAATGTGAATTTTTTTAGAGTCAATCTTATATAAAGCGGAGGCTTTTTCAAAATATTTAAACCACGTGTTATTTAATTGGATTGGATTGGAAAGGACTTATAAATAGAGACCTGAAAAATTCGCGAGTTCAATGACCTGCAGGCTAGACTCTATTGTCTTGTGTAGAAATATGCGGATATTAACTGCACATTGGTTGTCTGTTGTCACAGTGGAAGGCGAAGATTGGGCCAGCGTTCTTCAGGAGGTGTCAAAACCCGTGTGAACCAATGGCTAAAGTTATATAAACACACGTGTTTTGAATTCTAGCTTGTCTCAAAATGAATCCGCGAATTCTTCAGGTCTCTACTTATAAACGTTCCTAGGTGTTATGCCTGAAGGCTTATCAGCAGGGGTGGATAACTTAACAAAATGTGCGGAAGTAACGCTTTTTTTTTCGTTACGTTATCCACCTGATATCGGTTAACAAAACTGAGTCAATAACGTTATTTGTCGTAGTAACATTTTGACAAATACTCTTTAATACGCGGTACAGTTTATAACGGTAATCTTTTTGTTTTTTGAATAACGTTACTTATTAAATAACGTTAGTCGGCAGAACCAATGAAAACTTATTTTCAACATTTCGTTAATATGTATAACGTTTCCGCAAAAACCTAACATATTTTGTTATTTTCAGTGTGTTACTGAACCGGTGACTTTTTTTGATGGACTAGATATAGGCCTAATGGTATTTAGAACATCTCGTTACAATCTGCACCGTTCCGGCAAAAACAAACAGTGTTTGGTTATTTTCAGTGTGTTACTCATTCTGATGTTTTTGTGTGACAGGTGCGGTAAGCAGTTCAGCCGTACCGACAGTTTACTTAGACCTGCAAAGCTTAAGTAAATTAGTACCTCATTAGTACCTCGCTAATAGGTTTGCTAGAAGCAGGTATCTTGTGACTTCGGCACATGCTCTCAAAAAGTGTAGTTGCCTACGTAACCGGCCCTGCACAGTGTGTCGGTGTAATAATTGCTACGATATTTTCGCACAAGGACAACACAAGTGTGAATAGTGAGATGCATAAAAGACTGTAACCTACAACAAAGTTGCATGTTTTGAAATGCATATATATCGAAGAATATTGTAATTTTTCTCGGGGGCATGAGCGACTATAATACATTAATTGAATAAAAATATGACTGTGAATAAAATTGTGTTTTATTTCATGTTTGCCTAATTTGCCAGAATAACGTAACAATTTAAAAGGCACATAAATAAAATTAATTTAATTAAAAAGTGTTGTTTAAGAACCATTTTGCTACATGTACAATTATATAATTAAATAAAAAATGCTTTTTAAAATCAAACAAATTAAAATTTTTAATAAAAAAATTTATATTTAATAAATTATGCAGGTAGTCAAAGTCCAGCATCTTGCACGTTTGTTGATGGGAAAAATATTTATTTTAGTAGGATGAAAAATTACAGATTTTTCTATGTCTATAAATATGAGTTTCATCAGCTCACCTGTCAGCTGAATCGAGAAATTAACAGCAACCTATGCGTTGAAAACAGAATCGAACATGGCGGGTGTCGACAGCGCAACCTATACATAAAAAAAAACTTAACAAATATGGCTGCTACCTGGTGGCTAAATCGACAACTCGCCTGGTGGTGATATCGATTATTAATCCACTAGTGCCACCTAGGTGATGTAAAAGTAAACATATGAAATCCAAGATGGTGTCCTCCAGCAATGTATAAACAAATGACAAACGAAAAACCAAGCTGGCTGCATACTATAGAATTTGTTTTGGTGAAGGGTGGTGGGGGAAAGTGAGTTCTCCGGAAATGTAAGTTAATAAAATAATAAATAATTTTTTTATATTAAAAAAAATATTGGAAATTTTGGGTTAAAGGTCAAAGGTCACTGGGGTCAAGGTCAAATATTAAGGTCACCTGGATCCAATATGGCGGACAAGATGGCTGAAAGAACCAAGATAGCTGATGATTAGGTCTGAATCCGGACCCTGGACCCCTTGTATCTATTTGGCATATCCTATACCTATAAAACCTATAAGCCACTACTTTGCCCTCGAAAACGATCCCTCCAAATCTATCCAATGGATAGAAAATTGCTTTTGGGGGATCGTTTTGGCAGTTGGGGGGATCGGTGCTTTTTTGAGGGAAAAACGGAAAATTTTTAGGGAAAAAAGAGACATTTTAAGTGAAAAAGGGAAATTTATAGGGAAAAAGGGTAATTCCAAAAGGGCGGCGGACGGCTCCGGCTCTGATCCCGGATCCCGTTGTCCCAAAACGCAAATAATCCTACTACTATTTTATAGTTGATTTATGATTATTGCGATTATTTCCGGTACATATGCGACACTAGCGCTTACCTAGTGGCGGGAAATTCTAGTTGCCAAACTAAAAGCATTGAGCTTCCCAACTTGGGTAGAATAAACCTTACCCTAATGTGTGATGACATTGTCACAGAATAGCTAAGTATACAGAAGTGAAATAGTTTGGCGGCTCCTTTGACGTGGGCGTATCCATTCGCTGGTTTGCTGCGCGAGTCTTTGGAACGAACACCGTTACTGATTGGCTACTGAGTGTTATGAAACAGGCTGTGGTCCAAGAAATTTGTTCATGATTGCTCCAGTCTTTGCTTTTACACACGACACTATCTTTGCAATACCTGACTCGAAATGTAGCTTTGAATGTAATTGAGGTGTGCAGTTAATGGATTTATAAGACGCGTGATGCTGAACTGCGAGGAACGGAAGTGTTGCTTCTACAGCACCAGCACGATGATACGATGTCTGAAGGAAGAATTATTTTATGTCTGTTCTGCTGGTATAATTTAGCGCACTGTTTTTGGTGTTTTTGTGATGCCAGATGAACTTCAAAATCCTGCGCACCCATAAAAAAATAATTCAGTCCGTTGTTAGTTAAACAGCGAATTTGATCGGAATTATGTACAAAATCAATTAAAGATATGCAGAAAATGTCAATTATGGCACTTAACTTAATAATACGGCAGAACATCTCTGGATTTACTTTAAGTATTGAAAAAA
Source organism: Clitarchus hookeri (assembly GCA_002778355.1). Classification (NCBI taxonomy): domain Eukaryota; kingdom Metazoa; phylum Arthropoda; class Insecta; order Phasmatodea; family Phasmatidae; genus Clitarchus; species Clitarchus hookeri. Next base: position 871,503 of record NQII01000440.1, read on the forward strand.
TCGTAAAATTCACAAGCTTGCCTTCATTTGCAACAGAAGCATATGTTGCATGAGGATAAAAGGCACTGTGCTTTGTGTTTGTCTCCCCCTACTTTGAAAAAGTTGTACATTTTTGTTGAAACTACAAAGAAGTTACAGTTTCTCTTCGGCATTTTGCAGCACGTGTTGCAAACGTCAGAACGTTCTCCTAAAGAGACAGCAAATTGTAAACAAATAAACGAACGGAATGTTACGAAACAGGCACGATCGATATTATAGATCTAACACTGCGATAGTAACGACTTGCATGGGTAGGGCAATGTTTGAAGCGCCTACACTGTTAGAAATTTCTGTAGATTTACGGAAAATTTTACGGAGATGTACAGTTAATTTACGGAAAGCCACTCTGTAAAGAAGAATAACGGAAATGAGCTCCGTAAATATAAAGTACGGAAGCTCTCCGTATCCTCATAGCTACGATGATGATACCTGAAGCGTATAAAATTCCATCTTCACAATACTACTTCGTGTAAAATAGTAGCAGGTGAGTGGCGAACCACTCATGGAGTTGCGATTCGTTGATTCTGGTTCAAATTCCGCTACAGGGCAAAATCTTCTGTATACACAGTGAAACACCCACATAACAAAAGTAGAACTTTTTTTGTTACCCCTTTTTATAAAGAGCATATTAAAAAAATAAACCCTCAAGACTGTGGACACGTTCCGTGAATTCACGGAGATTTATGTGCAATTTACGGAGATAACGTTATTGAAAAAAAAAAATTAAGAGAGCTTAATTTAAGGCAGGTGTCTGTATAATTTGTAACCGGTATTTTCCGTAATTTTCCGGGCATTTTTTCTAACAGTGCAGTAGTGGTCGTGCTCGAAACTAACATCGCGCTTCTGGGCAAAACATGTATGACATTCAAGATTTTCCAAAAATTCCTCCCGGATACCGGATAGAAAGATTTTACAGACGTCTGCACTGTTATTTTTTATTTTATTTTAACGAGGAACTCTCTGGAAACTAGTTACCAAAGATATTTTTGTATCACCACAAATAAATTATAGTGAATTTCACAAATCCTCAGTGTGGAATGTGTAAAACTGATTTTGAATTTTGACAAGCAATGGTCGTTGACTTCAAGTTAGTTATAAACACTAAACTGCATAAACGATGTTCCATGTTTCCAAAAAATAATGTGTTATAAATATAAAATATTCCGGCTGTAGAGTTACAAACTAGTTTCCTAATAATATTTTCTAGCAAACGCAAGTACAGACATTTTTTTACTGTGTGTTAACTCTATACGTGGTCCGTCTTCAGCCGCGGCCGAGGCAGCTGATACGGTAACTCGGTAAGTATGTCAGTAGGGCTTAACGTCTCGCCAACAGCTGTGTCATCACAGACGGGAAGAGTTTATCGGACGAGCAGGAACGTGGAAGGAATTAACCCTGGCCCGAATCAAGGATCCGCCGCACCATTTGTCTGGAGCGATTTCGGGGAACCACGGAAGGGTCGGATGCCTGAACCTGGAATCCAAACTCTGGTCCTCCCGAATTCGAGTCGAGTCTATTAATACCTCTATCTGTTTTTTTTTAAATTTTCTAACCTACTATAAAACTAAGTGTTATATATTAGTCCGCGGTAGGAACGGGATTATTGCGTATCAGGGCTAACCCCTTACGCTTACAAGGGAAGGAAGAACATGCAAGGATACGTGCATCGCGGCAAAGAGGGATTGGGTTTCCCATGACCGAGTTTGGCCATGAAAAACCTCCCTAATGTACTTATAGTTAGCTAACTACATCTAGAAGAGAAAGGGAAAAACCGGCACAGACACCGTAAAAACCCTTTCGACAGGAAAGAATTAAAAATTATTACATGCATTATGAGAAAATGCTACAGGAGAAAGATAGGTGGGTACCATGCTCTTTATTAATGGGAGAGGAGAAACTAGTAGAGAGGTGGCTGGGAATACCTCTACCAGTTTGATTTGCCAGTGGTTCGTAGGTGAGAATGCTGGGCCCGGGAGAGAGGTGGAGAAGGGGGAAGGGAAGGAAGAGTGGTAATACTAGCAGCAAGTTGCGACACGCGATATGTCTGCAAAGAGAGGTGGCAGCTCTCCTGGCCCACATTACCCACAATGCAGCCTGCTTCCCGGGCACGGCCGACAAGACATCCACACCACACCCGCGGACAATGAAGAAAGTGTGTTACAGGGTCGCGTTCACCTAATATCACAACTGGAAGTGCAAGCGAAAATTTTTCGTACATGTAGTCCATCCACGGTTACTTCCAACTTTCCTGAAGCCCTGCTCAAGTACTACTTCCAGGACATTCCTCCGCCTCGTGCAAACAAATCTTAACCAGGTCTGGAAAATTTACACCAAAGGGGCAACGCACCGCATTCGTGGGCACTTAATGTAATAACAATTTGCATAAGAACTTTTCCTTACTAGGGGTTACCAACACACATGCTTTCTCGCTGTTTTAATTCATATTAACTATAAATGAAATATTATAATTTATAAATAAAATATTAATAAAATTTCAATTAACCAAAAATAAGTTGCTTTATTGTTAACACAAGTAAGCATAAAACGCTTGTGATACATAACATAATTAGGAAACAAGCACACATGTAATATATGGCGTTATTTATCGAAGGTGTGATAAAAAAAGTGTGAATTAACTCGAATAGACTATGTTCAACTTATAAATCACAACAATTTTGTACGCCTTCACAAAGGACTACCCGTTTTTTTTTTCGGGAAAAGCTTTACACGCAGGTTATACTTCGATATCCTACGTACATACGTGCAGCTTCGCCACAGATTAGACAAGTACACAGAGGCGAGATGGCGTGTTGCGGGTTCCTTTGATGTGTGCGTACCTGTTCTCTGATTGGCTGCGCGAGGATACGGTAGCATGCGTCGTGTCTTGGCTGCGAACGTTTCCCTGGTGGCTGGGCTGCCTCCTGGCGAGTAGGATACCAGGCGGTGATTGGCGAGCGGAGTTCCGACATGTTGTTGGCCAGTGACGCCATTTTGGTGGAGCTCGCCATATAAGCGGCTATTTAACCTCTGTATTCTTAGCTACTCTGTACTTTTACCTTGGCTACCAACCGCGTGTCTCAAGTAGAAGACAATCTTTCACGTGAATGGGCCGATCAGAGTTGAGTTACTCCGCTACTGAACGTCCGTGATTCGCGATCAGACAGCTAAGAAGCTTAAGAATTAAAATAATCCAGTCTCTAAAGTGGATCCGAGCTAAAGTGTTTTGGAGTTAAACTAGTCGTAGAAACCTTTTCGCCGAATATGGGTGTCCCATCAAGGATCAAAAATATGTTCATGGCAAAATTTTCGAGCANGTCGTAGAAACCTTTTCGCCGAATATGGGTGCCCCATCAAGGATCAAAAATATGTTCATGGCAAAATTTTCGAGCAGCAGGAAAATAAAATATTTAGATCATAAAATATATGACTGAGCATGTAGAACTGTCGAATACACCCATTATTATTGNGCAGGAAAATAAAATATTTAGATCATAAAATATATGACTGAGCATGTAGAACTGTCGAATACACCCATTATTATTGTTGCTTATGTCATAAGTAGATCACTGGACGCCGCTTATAAAGTTTTTTTTTCTGTATAACTGGTGAATTCTGTGACAAGCAAAATGAAAACATAGAGCAAATTGAAATGTTCAGCTCTTCACATTCATATACAGACGTTGTGATCTAGCCTGTTGAAAGCGACAATTTCGCTGAGTGTTGAAATCAATAAACATGGTTAACGTTACACCTCTNGTTGTGATCTAGCCTGTTGAAAGCGACAATTTCGCTGAGTGTTGAAATCAATAAACATGGTTAACGTTACACCTCGGCCATAGAAAGAGCCTCAAATGTTTAGCGAATCCTTTCGGTGGTAAGGTAAATTTGAAAAACGCATTGCTTTGTTCCAGCGCTGTGACTCCACGGCATTTATTTAGACACACTCTGTGTAAATGTGACAGCCAGCAACAAACAGAGCAGCGGTGCAGAATAGGTAACTATACCGAAGCGAAATGACGTGGCAGTTCCTTTGATGGAAGCGAACTCGTTCCCTCATTGGCTGCGCGAAGGTATGGAAACAACAGACCGGCTCTTGGTTGGGCAGTCGTCTGGGAAGTTAGTCTCCAGGAGCTGATTGGTGAACGACGTTCCACCATTTTGTTTGCATGTGAGGCAATTTTAATGGCGTGTGTGGCTGGAGTTCGCAATACATGCCACCATTTCACCTCTGTAGTATAAAGTACTCTGTGGCAGCAGTGCGATCGAGTAATGAACAGAACCATAAGCGCCGAGTATATGATTGTAGTGGGAGGGAGGTAAGGGGAATGGTCGCCCCTCCCCTTCTCAGCCAACGGTGTCCCCCCCCCTCCACATGATTTGATAAACAGTGTTTGGTCACTACTTCAGTTTGTAATAAGTTATAGCTAGAAACCTCAAGAATTCGCGGATTCATTTCGGGACAAGCTAGAATTTAAAAAAAAAAGTGCGTTTATGTAACTTTAGCCATTGGTTCACACGGTGTTTAACACTTCCTGTAGAACGATGTCCAATTGTCGCCTTCCACTACTGCAACAAACAACCAATGTGCAGTTGATATCGGCATATTTGTACATAAGACTGTAGAGGCTAGCCTGCGGATCATTGAACTCGCGAATTTTTTAGGTCTCTAGTCATAAATTATTGTAGACTGCTTGCCTAATTCTTTTCATGATATATTTTGTTTATAGGTCTTCGCTTATCCAAAAGCAGCAATATTTCAGACTAAATTACTTTATTGAAAATGTAAAACCTTGGCACACGTAAACCCTCATATTTCCACATTAATTTATGATTTTTGNCTAAATTACTTTATTGAAAATGTAAAACCTTGGCACACGTAAACCCTCATATTTCCACATTAATTTATGATTTTTGGTGTTGCAAATTATATATTTATTGATGCTTGCTGTGCTTAAACTGGCAAAGATCTTGTTTCGTTATCACAACCAATACGCTGTAGGGTTTTTGTTCAGTGATACGTGATATGTACCAGTCATAATGCAGAACAGTAGCACGGTGTACGACGAAACTAACATATACTTGTATGGCGTCTTACTCTAATACTGAATAATAATGCGAAACTATTGGCCACTACTGTATAATGATTGTGTTCCTTCCGCGCCAAGGGCGCGGGGCGTCGGAGCTAGAAAGTATTCATGCTCTGTCATTCCGGTCGGCCGGTGGCCATCTTGTCCGCCATGTTGAATGTAGGTGACCTTGACCTTGAGCATGGAACTTGACTCCATTAACTTTGACCTTAAAATTACAAAAAAATTTAAATAAATTATAAATCACGATCGTACTGTATGTCAACATTGCAACGGAAGCTATTGCACAGTAAACATTGGGTTGAACGACGTCGAGTTGCTGTCCGATGTCTCATGTAGACAACAGAGAGTCCTGTAGAGAACATCTGGATGACTTTTCCCGAGATCGAATCTCTGGAAGACTGGGATATTTTGAATGTGGCTAGTGTGGCAGAGGATTTTGGAATCGCACGCAACATGCTATCACGAGTATGAGCGGCATTTATAATAACAGAAACAGCTGTACGAACGTTTAATAGTGGTCGTCCACGAGCAACTTCAGTGACGGAGGACCAGCATATTGTCCTACACGCGATGAGAGATCAACAGCAGACAGAGGTTAAAATGGCAAGACACATGAAATTCACTATTGGACGCCCGGTGTTGCGTTTTACTGTGACCAGGAAACTGCACACAGGTGTTTTGTTCGCTCAGCGGCCAGCACGAGGTGTGCCATTGACGCATACGTGTTGAAGATGGCGTTTTCTCTGCANGGTGTTTTGTTCGCTCAGCGGCCAGCACGAGGTGTGCCATTGACGCATACGTGTTGAAGATGGCGTTTTCTCTGCAACCAGGCAGGAATAGGACTCGGGAGCTCAGTAACGGGGTCGAATGCTATTTACAGATGAGAATCGGTCTAGTCTCATCAGCGATTCCGAACGTCTATACATTTGGAGAGTCCAATCACGCCTCCAACATCGTCAAAACATACCAGTCTGCAGGTGGCGGAGTTCTCGTTTGGGGAGGCATAATATTTGATTGTCGTGTGGATTTACACATTTTCCAGGAAGATTAATTCACTGGTGACTGATATTGCACCGAGGTTCTCCTTTCTCACATACGTCTTTTCCGGGGAGATGTAGGCCATGAGTTCCTCGCCATGCACGACAACGCTCCACCTCGTTGAACAGCGGCTATCGTTGAGCTGTTGGAGAGTAAAGGTGTTCGCCGCATAGATCGGCCCTCACGGTCTCCGGACCTAAATCGANGGCTATCGTTGAGCTGTTGGAGAGTAAAGGTGTTCGCCGCATAGATCGGCCCTCACGGTCTCCGGACCTAAATCGAGCCGAACACGCGTGGGGCGTTGTCGGGAGATGCCTGGCAGCACACCTCCAGCAACCAGCAACAACTTCGAAGCTGCGATCGGTGCTACAAGAGGAAAGGCCCACGAGCTCGTCGACAACTTCATACTGAGCATGAACAGACATTGCGCATATCTTGCATCGCAGTCAGACGTTCTCATGTCCCCCTACTGAGGACTGCATTTTTCTTGCTTACCACCACTCACATGGACGTTTCTGTCTTCTGTCCTGCAATGCTCGGAATCCAATGTTGAATAAAGGTCCTTTGCATCCTTGTTATTCCTTCCTTGGCCGATGTTGTTCACCTCTCCCATACTCTTACATCTCGACGATGTTATTGTATGACCTATGTGAAACAATGATGCGCCACGTGACATGAGAAAGTTTGTCCCGTAGTTAATTTTTGCATACTTTTGTATGTTGGATCAAATTTTGTCTTTCGAGATTTTCCAGTATCTCTTATAACGATCTATCTGACTCTATGAAATGATTCTTGCTCGATCAAACTGCAAAAGCTCGTTACACATGTTGTGCGAGGTTAACTGCGGTAATGCATTCAAGTGTATGGGTCTTCAACAAGGAAACAAACGGCGTCAATTCCGAGGTCAAACCGGCTTACCTTGTATATGTTCCACAAACTCAACCATACTTGGAAAGAAAAAAAAAATTAAAAGCAGTGATAAAACCAACTAGATGTGCTAATTTAATGTGCTTGAAGAGTGAAAATGCACCAAGCCCGCTGCGTAAGGTAGTGGGTGCTGAAAACTTAGGCAGAACCCCAGTTCTATTTTGGTCCGGACATTCTGACTTCAGTTTTCCATGATTTTCCGAAATTTCTCCAGGAAAACGGTGGTATCGGTCCTTATTACAGGCCATCGCCGATTTCTTCCACGTTGCTGCTTCTCTGAGCTGCCTGCCCCGTCTTCCAATGACCTCGTAGTCGACGAGACGGCGAACCTAACCTACCTACCCAGCATATTTTACAAGACGTTCCTGCTTATAAATATAAGTTTTATAATAACGTAATTGTGGTTTATTTTTATGGATTTAGTTCCGAGTCAATACGCTTGCAGGAAATAAAGAAAATTAAGTTTTCATTTGTGAAGATCAACTTTGTTACTGATAGCCTATGTAGCAAAAATACGTACACTTATAGATTTGAAATATTATATTTCGGGTAATTGTGATAACTACGTTCTAAATCTGAAACGTGTAAAGTGAATCCATATCAGTGGAACATATGACTCTGAAGAGAATGAAAGCATACGTTTTAATTCAAAAAGAGACGTATCCATTATGTTTTTTTTAAAAGGATAGTTGGTCTTTTGTATGAATATCGACACAATTAATTTATTCAGAATACTTCGATTGCAAGATAAAGGAGAAAGGTTGCCTGTTGATATACAATATCTACATTTGCACAAATATTTATGTTTATTAGTCCATGCGATTTTAATGATAGCATGACAGCGAAAAATATTATAACTATTCCGTTTCCTGGATACCTACACCCCTGAAAACTATGCTGCATTTGCATATTTCTAAAAAACCGTATTTGCTAAATATTTAACAAAGTATATTATGCCACGCATAACCTATCAATGACCATTCTATTGTTGTAAATTTGATGCATGCATACATTTATACACACATATACATGTATAAAGACACAGAGGAAAAAAGTTGCAAAAGTTGTGGTAGATACATACGTATATTAAGCATTGAGTAAAATCACTCTCTGTTCAAGAATGATGATTTGAAATTTTTAAATAAAAAATATTTTANCGTATATTAAGCATTGAGTAAAATCACTCTCTGTTCAAGAATGATGATTTGAAATTTTTAAATAAAAAATATTTTTGTCTTATTATTGTAATTTTGTTGGTTGTGAGCTGACAAATTAATGTTGGAAAATACAAGTACATTTTAATACGTTGTCTGCATTTTCTTTCCAGTTTATATACCTACAACGTCAATGCAAATTGTTGGGCCAAAGTTGCAACCAAAAAATATTCATGATTAATTCACGGTTATAAACGTTTAAAAGAGTAAATTATTATTTGCGAACGACTGATGAACTATAAATTTAATGCGAGCGCGTATTACNTTATAAACGTTTAAAAGAGTAAATTATTATTTGCGAACGACTGATGAACTATAAATTTAATGCGAGCGCGTATTACATTTTTAATGTTTGCTGGATGCAAACCTAAAATATTTTATTTAATTTCGCGAGCGAGTGTCACAGTGACATTATCGCATTCTGGTAGTATTTATTGCTGTAATTCGCGTTTCCTTAATGCGCTATTGCGTTATCGGTTTCATCTCGCGGTAAGTTAACAAGTTGTTCAAATACCGCACGAGTGTCTGGCTTCTACAGGCGGTAGATTTTGTGTCTGATAGATCTCCCCAGAACTGGCGATTTCTAGTCATAAAAATATTGACNGGCTTCTACAGGCGGTAGATTTTGTGTCTGATAGATCTCCCCAGAACTGGCGATTTCTAGTCATAAAAATATTGACCATAAAGCAGAAGTCGATTTTGAACAACTGCGTGGTAGCATTTTAGTTCATTAAGTTACTTCTACAAAGAAAACTTGGAAAATACACAACAAAAAAAATTCGTAAATTTTACAAGCAACTATTTACAAGCCAGTTGTCAAATATTATGCTGTAACACTACATGTGAAATATTTTACTTTTACAAAACACTGTTTAATGAAACGTAAAGAATTGTTTATTTATCTTCAGATCTAAGTTATAAAAATCTAAAGCCAACAGTACATGATTATTTTTTAATAATCAGGTACTGTTGGCTTCAGCTTTCGTTTTAGGCATTACACAGAAACGTGTTATAAAATTTGCTATAATTTAGTTGTAGTGCTACAAAAATAACAAAAAAAAAGTTGTTAAATATAAAAAGTTGGTAAATATACTGAGTAATATTACAGGAAATATTCAGAAATTTTTTGAAATAATCAATGAAATAAGACAAAAATAGATTACTTAGTATGTTATGCTAACCACTATCATCTCTTCGGTGTTCTAATTTGTTGCATTCTTTTCAAGCTGGCACCATCAGCCAACATTTTCTGAAAGATATATTCCAAGTAAAAGAGACAAATAAATCTTTTCAAACCAAGTACAAGCAGCAAGTTTTCAGCTACCTTTGAAATGGGTGAAAATTTCAGAACTTATTTTGAGTTATGTTATCAGTTGTTTAGCAAATATTTGTAACTCCACGCGCGTACTGTTTTACTTGTACCATGCCGGTGGCTGAGCGGTTAGACTGCTCGCCTTTCACCAAGGCGAACAGGGTTCAATCTCCGGACGGTTCACTCCGGATTTTCGCAAGTGGGAATCGTGCTGGATGATGCCGTTGGTAGATGGGTTTTCTCGGGGATTTCCCATTTAACTACCCCTGCCTTTCATTCCGACGCTGCTCCATACTCACCTCACTTCACCCTCATTGGCTCTCAAGACCTCGCTGCTAAGAGCCGCCCAAACTCTTCACTCACTTGAGAGTAACACACGGTTATTTAGTAAATCCACTAAAGTATGTAATTTCTCAATAATCCGTCATCAATGTTACATGNGGGGTCCTTGCGGCGGTGTTGACTCGCCGTGAGTCGGGGGAAAAAAAGGTAATGGGAAGCCCTAATTGGAATTTCATAACTCGGCGGGAAATTACTCTCTATGGCCACAAAGCGAGCAGAATATTCCTTTCAGCGCACCTTTCATTTCCTGTCGGAGGCGTATAAACTTCGGGGCTGCCGCTGCATCTAATAATGGCTTGTGACGTGGTAAAGGTCGCGTCCACATCCTGCAGCACATTCACTTCAAAAGTGCCTGCACCTGAACAGGAAGTTGCAGGTTTTGTACACGGCGTATGCTTGGTTCTCGCACCGAACAGTTTACAAAATCACAGGCGCCAAATTGACGTGGCGTTTCCTTATATAAATATTTTTGGGCACATTTTGTATCGGGAAAAGATTCAACGACTGCTTATTCGCCAAAACGCTTTAGTTAATACCCTCTTTTGTAATTGGATGATTTTAACTGTCAAGCGTTATA
>NQII01000441.1:0-31922 GCA_002778355.1 Clitarchus hookeri
ATTAATTACCATGAAAAATTTGGATTTAAATTTGATTATTTCCTTTTCTTTCGGCCAAACTATTAATCTGATGTTGCCAAATACCGTAAACCGGGGTTACTTGGCGCCTTCTGGAGTAACATTGCACCAACCAAAATATTTGTTTAAGTGCCATTTGGTGAAAGGGTAACAAACATCTATCTATAAAGGATAACAAATATCTGGCTATAGTCCTCTGTTTCTTTGCCAAATTGCACCAAAACAAAAGTTATGGGAGGAGCAGAGTTACCCCTGTTAAGTGCAAAGTAGCCCCGGTTTACGGTAACGGTTAATTATAAAAGGTAGGGGTTTTCCCGTAAAACTGAAGTTGTATCTACAAAACTGTACGAAATCCCTGCACCACGTGCTTATTACTTACCACGATCTCAAATATTAATAACAGCGGCTAATAAACCATTTATACAGAAATGTTACTTTGTTTACCAAAACAAATAAGACAACATAGAGGTTACAAGCTTTCGGGAGAGGTAAAACCTGTAAGTGAAATACTGTACTTCATCTCGTGGCCAATGTTTATCTGCAGTGTTTATTTATTTTTTTCCAACAAGAACCAAGAAGAAATTTATTGAAAAGGGTTTATTATTTAATATAAAGTTTCATTAGATAAAAGCAGTAAACACAAGCTTCAAACCATTCGTTGAGTATAGAGTGATTACACGAAATGAGTATAACCAGTCTCCATGTCTCAAAATTGATCTGCTTTTCTGCCAATATAACTATCGTAGGATAGGATTTGATGTTAGAACATTATTTTATATAAATAAGTTATTTAAGATGCTTGTACCTTTGCCTAACCAATTTTTAAAACAATTACATTAGATTCAAGTTGGCATAAGTTTGGATTTATATATAATTTTGTTGGTGTAGGGCTAGGTCAGAGTTGGGTACATGCACAGAAGACAATACAATGGTCGGATGGAACGTACCCTCGTGACTCAAGTGACTGTCTTGCTTTATTAAACCTCAAGAGGTAACTCTTAGGTGAAAATAACAAGGGTCCAATACGGTGTCCATTGGAAGGAATGCGGGGGCAACTCGCACCGAGAAGCCTGGCATTTCCCCCAAGCCATGGAAATACTGCTATGTGACCCTGAGTGGAGTGCAGTTAAACAGGGAGGAAATAAATCTCGAAGCTACTAAAAGTGTTGAAAGCATTGCAACACAATAGCCAGTGAATTTAGTATAATTCTTTTATTAAATTACAAATCCAGCTTGGCTATGCACACCCCTTTTCAGGGATGGACTCATCCAATCCTCCCAGGTTGGAACACATGAACTCGCCCATTGGCGAAGCCTAGCGGAAGTGGTATGGCCATTTTTTGTAACAGTTATTTTGTCAATTTTAATTATTTTGTTTATTTTATTGTGTAAAAGTGCATTTGTGTTTTTCCATTAAAACAGACTGCCTCGCGTTTCTTGGCCGCAGTTCTCTTATTATGTTTCTTTAGTGCGGTGACATACCCTGTGATGTCACATTCACAAACTTAATTAACACTTAATTAAATATGGGTATTTCATCATTGTGTATTTTTGCCATGTAATTACATTAAATACTACTTGTTTAGATGTAAGAGGGTCAATGTAATTNATTTCATCATTGTGTATTTTTGCCATGTAATTACATTAAATACTACTTGTTTAGATGTAAGAGGGTCAATGTAATTTTTTACTCAAACTTGGCACCGGATTCGGCCACCCTTAGCAGAAGCCGACACCATGATGCTCAAACTGACTTCAGCACTATGGCTGGCTGGCAGCACGGGAGTTTCCCTCCACATGGACCCCCTTGGCACCTTAAACTTGTGTTGCAACCATTTCATTTTCAATATCAATATAATTTACTGGAACATTTTCAATGCTTTTAGTGCCTAGGGTTTGACCATTCTGCCATCCTGTAATTCAACCGGGTCTTAATGTGCAACGCGTATTCGCAACTTAAACCATTCATGGCTTAGGCCCTTTTTGTTTTGCATTGGTCACTGGCAGACCGAGTGCCAGGTATACATAAGATTGGTATGTGATAGAGTAAGTGTGCATGCATGTCAAGGAACCAGTAAACGTCCTGAGCAAATGCTAGCATTTCATTTGTTTTAACCTCTCTGGGTATTTAGGGTACTGAACCCACTTGCAGCAAACCAAGTGTAAGTAAAAGCATGTGAGGTGACTCACAGCCTCATCAACATAATACTGAAAACCACTATGTATATCTAGTTACTGGTAATATCATCATCTACAAGCACCACAGACTGATACATTACTCCAGGGACCCATAGGCCATCGACCATACAACCCTCATTAACTCATGATCACTGAGTTATGGCATTGAGAAAATTCATCAGTTTCCACCTTAATCTGGTAAGCAAGGTAAGGCAGGGGCTCTCATCATCAAACCTGGAACCCCCACCACATCACAAGATTAAATGTTTTGGACTGTAGTCAGCACATTGCTTGCATGAATAGTTGTTTTGGAATGCCATTTACATCCTCAGGCATCCTTTATTTATAAGGTAAAAGGTAATACTAAGGCGTGCTGGGGAGCCTGAATACCCCAGCTATATATTACATTTTCCTGTAAATNTATAAGGTAAAAGGTAATACTAAGGCGTGCTGGGGAGCCTGAATACCCCAGCTATATATTACATTTTCCTGTAAATTTATACAGTATGTGTCAGGGGATACAGAAGTGTAGTCGTTCGGCCCACGATCCTCAGAACTGTGATTTCGTGCTCACCCAGTGAGCTGACGCCCATTCTATTCTAAATAGGAATATTGTGTAATATTTTGACTTTTTTTTAACATAGTCGCCAGACGACGTCCGTACCACTATATCCAACCATTCAAGTAATGTTAGGTTAATGGAAGTTTTGAGGGGCAGTGAAAAACATTGTTAGGTGGGTTTGGAGTTGGATACCCGAATATACGCCAGACACCATCTGCAGGCAGTGCCAATTGTTGCTGGTGATGATCTCAAGGTACGGCAGGCCGTTCGCCCGAATGTATGCGAATTGATGNTATAAGGTAAAAGGTAATACTAAGGCGTGCTGGGGAGCCTGAATACCCCAGCTATATATTACATTTTCCTGTAAAATTTATACAGTATGTGTCAGGGGATACAGGAGTGTAGTCGTTCGGCCCACGATCCTGAGAACTGTGATTTCGTGCTCACCCAGTGAGCTGACGCCCATTCTATTCTAAATAGGAATATTGTGTAATATTTTGACTTTTTTTTAACATAGTCGCCAGACGACGTCCGTACCACTATATCCAACCATTCAAGTAACGTTAGGTTAATGGAAGTTTTGAGGGGCAGTGAAAAACATTGTTAGGTGGGTTTGGAGTTGGATACCAGAATATACGCCAGACACCATCGGCAGGCAGTGCCAATTGTTGCTGGTGATGATCTCAAGGTACGGCAGGCCGTTCGCCCGAATGTATGCGAATTGATGGAAGAGCCCCTCGCTCCTNGCAGGCAGTGCCAATTGTTGCTGGTGATGATCTCAAGGTACGGCAGGCCGTTCGCCCGAATGTATGCGAATTGATGGAAGAGCCCCTCGCTCCTGATATATGGAAAATACTGTGGGCATATTCAGGCTGACCCACACGCCTTACAATGTAAAAGCTCTGAGTTGAGCACACTGACTGTTAAGTAATTTACATGAGACTGGGTGAAGCCGTTTTATAGGCAACACATGCCCCGAAATGCCTAGGAGCAGTGCTCGAAATAAAGACACGGAGTCTGAAAACTTGCATGTAATTACTTTTGCACAAAAACACTTACATCACTCTAGGTGAAAACTTAACACTGATTCTGGGTGGTGGTCCGCCAGATAGGCAAAACAGCGAAAGTACACAGGTTTGTACAACAATGAATTACTGGTGTGTTAACCTTCCCTGGGCGATGCTATTTCCGGGGAAGAAGGGGTGGCGTCTCTGGGTGCAGAAAAGAACAAGTCCCAGTAAGTTACATCAGACTATTGCCTCTAAAGATGAATGGCATGAAATCATGAAAGCACCCAGAGTGCGACTTGGTGTGTGCCGACCCCTTGAGACACTCGACAGTGACTGAATCTGGTGAGCCTGTGCGGGGTGGACTATAGCGGCAGGCAACTCGCCCAGCACTAATTTCTGTTGAACTAAGACACTTGCACAACTAAATGGACATAAACCCTTCCATAAAACATGAATAATTAAATACATAATATTATATTGCACATGAACAAATACAATTTAAATATAGATGGCATGAAATGAGAATGAAACGACTCTGGTTAAAAAATATGTGAATTTTCAAATAAACATAATTAAGTACTGACACACTTATAGGGGTGTCTTTGAGCATCCACTCACCTGGTGTGTGTATCGTTTGCTTTTCATTATTTGACCTTNATCCACTCACCTGGTGTGTGTATCGTTTGCTTTTCATTATTTGACCTTAAATTGCCCTATAATTAATGTGTACCGAGTCCATCATAATGCACCATCACCTACCTGGGGTGTGGGGGCGGGTAGTGGTATGAAGTTGTGCGGCACTACTCTGCACTCTCCATATCTCGCAGTACACTGCATGCAGTTCTGCACTGTGCAATGAGGGCACACTGGTGCCGGTTGATGCGGTGGACACATGGCGATGGAAAACGGTCTGGAAGGCAGGACGCTGTCCTGCGTCAATATGTATAACAATCTGAGATTGTAGCGTAACACATGCTTTTTGAGCAATATTAATGAATAATTATTAACATGTAATTTTTATGTTTAACAGGCTCAATATCATTTTTTTCGTATGATTTTTTTATTTTGGGGCAATATTTGTTAATTTTTTGAAACAGAGTCTATAATATTCTTTTTTATTAACAGTATTTTTAATTAGGCCGCATATTTACATTTCTTTCTATTTTTTACATTGTGTATGTCTACTTACAAGGCCATATGACCCCATGCATTTTTTAATGTTCGGTCAGGGTTCAGTGGCAGTACATTTGAATTTAAATTGTAACACTCGTGATTGGCCAGTGTTTAAAGAACAACAATGTTAGGTTAATTTTTTAACATAGAAGATGGACATCTCGTTACGCGATGTCAGTCAGCAAGCCCGAGTGGACTGTGCACGAAGTGTTAAATTTAGATATTTATTATTGAAGTCCGAGTTCGCTCCCCTGAAAATGCAGGCTGTCTACTAGAGACGAAGACACGAGGTGTTTAAAGCAATAAGTAGGCCTGTATGAGTCCCCTCCACATAGCTTTCAGAGTGGTAAGCTAGAACTCATGATACATCCGTTAAGGTGTCATTGAACTGTATGACAGCACCGTAAGCTGTGTGCTTACATATAGGTTAGACGCCACACTAGGGCTGCTGCGCATCCCGTCGGCATACATGATCATCGGGAACTTCAAGATCATCAAAATTCTATGTTTGACCACTAATTCGAGTTAAAAAAATTTAAAATAAAGTTTTTTACCTAACATTGTTCAAATGACCTTCTAGAATATTTTGACACCGCCGAATTGTTTTTCGTACGTACACGATTTTCCCGACATTTACTATGGCAAACCTGAACTTAACCCTTCCTCTGCCACTAGCTTATTGCAAATGTTTAATTTAAATTGATTATTTTTGAAGGAACAGTTAAGATTTTGGCGTGATTTCTGAACACTTTTAAGTATTTCAATTTTTAACCATCATGAGGGCAATAGTGTTTCAANTAAATTGCCCTATAATTAATGTGTACCGAGTCCATCATAATGCACCATCACCTACCTGGGGTGTGGGGGCGGGTAATGGTATGAAGTTGTGTGGCACTACTCTGCACTCTCCATATCTCGCAGTACACTGCATGCAGTTCTGCACTGTGCAATGAGGGCACACTGGTGCCGGTTGATGCGGTGGACACATGGCGATGGAAAACTGTCTGGAAGGCAGGACGCTGTCCTGCGTCAATATGTATAACAATCTGAGATTGTAGCGTAACACATGCTTTTTGAGCAATATTAATGAATAATTATTAACATGTAATTTTTATGTTTAACAGGCTCAATATCATTTTTTTCGTATGATTTTTTTATTTTGGGGCAAGATTTGTTAATTTTTTGAAACAGAGTCTATAATATTCTTTTTTATTAACAGTATTTTTAATTTGGCCGCATATTTATATTTCTTTCTATTTTTTACATTGTGTATGTCTACTTACATGGCCATATGACCCCATGCATTTTTTAATGTTCGGTCAGGGTTCAATGGCAGTACATTTGAATTTAAATTGTAACACTCGTGATTGGCCAGTGTTTAAAGAACAACAATGTTAGGTTAATTTTTTAACATAGAAGATGGACATCTCGTTACGCGATGTCAGTCAGCAAGCCCGAGTGGACTGTGCACGAAGTGTTAAATTTAGATATTTATTATTGAAGTCCGAGTTCGCTCCCCTGAAAATGCAGGCTGTCTACTAGAGACGAAGACACGAGGTGTTTAAAGCAATAAGTAGGCCTGTATGAGTCCCCTCCACATAGCTTTCAGAGTGGTAAGCTAGAACTCATGATACATCCGTTAAGGTGTCATTGAACTGTATGACAGCACCGTAAGCTGTGTGCTTACATATAGGTTAGACGCCACACTAGGGCTGCTGCGCATCCCGTCGGCATACATGATCATCAGGAACTTCAAGATCATCAAAATTCTATGTTTGACCACTAATTCGAGTTAAAAAACTTTAAAATAAAGTTTTTTACCTATCATTGTTCAAATGACCTTCTAGAATATTTTGACACCGCCGAATTGTTTTTCGTACGTACACGATTTTCCCGACATTTACTATGGCAAACCTGAACTTAACCTTTCCTCTGCCACTAGCTTATTGCAAATGTTTAATTTAAATTGATTATTTTTGAAGGAACATTTAAGATTTTGGCGTGATTTCTGAACACTTTTAAGTATTTCAATTTTTAACCATCATGAGGGCAATAGTGTTTCAANTTAAGATTTTGGCGTGATTTCTGAACACTTTTAAGTATTTCAATTTTTAACCATCATGAGGGCAATAGTGTTTCAAAGTCCCAAAGCAGAAATATTTCAATTATATGGTTAATATTTTCGGAGCCACATACAATCTGCTAATTTTTTTTGCCATCTTGATTAATTATTTTGTTTTTCTGGGAAAAGTTAAGTTATTCAGAGCTTAATTAAACCTCCAGATATTTTTTGAACACTCGCCCATTGTTGTAATTTCGTATTAGTAGAAAGTTTTTCTCCTAGTGTTCCTGTTTGTGTATGTGTTTATCCTGTCCCCAAGTATTTTTACTACCAGACTGCTGGGCTGCTGGGTGTATAAATGACACACATTACTTCAGATTGGTAAGATCAAGTGTGTGTGTATTCCTACTTACAGTCTGAACGGTGCTGGGCGAAAGTAACTCGTCAAACTACCTTCATCGTCAGTAAGGTTAAACTAATTTCCAGTTTTCACACTGTTTTGTATTATCAAGGTGTTAGAGGGGCAGTTATTCAGATTTTCAATTAGCACACCAATTTAGTACTCAGTTTGAACAGTCATGACTGCGCAGCTAGGGTTGGCACTCTACCAAGAAAATTCGTCACACCTACCACAGCTGTCGCAACGTTATCCTCATATACACAGATGTGTTCAGAATCCCTTTTATCCCTAAGTTTATTATTATATTGCATTAAGTTTAGTGTCTCGCACTGTTATATATTGTTGTGAGCAGAGTACGGATGAGTCGACTCGCCGTTATGTTTCTTTACATTTTACACGTTACAGTGGTTTGAACACGCGCCTTTTTCCAGGCATAAAAGTGATGCTCATATCGACTGAGTTTGTTTTCTAAGCAACTGTGGGTTGTAAATTAATAGTCTGTCTTTTGCGCTTTAACATGTTAATCAATACTTCCATAAATCTGATAGGTAACATCTAAAGTGAAAATGCATGATATTGAAAAATGCATAACTAGTTAATTTGGCCAAACCACAACTGGTCCTTGCTTGTGACCAGATGACAGCCAACTGTCGCACCATTACTGTCATCGCTCACATACCCTGCAACATCTACGTCGACGTGATCCAAGTCCCGCACAGCTTCCCACGAATGTTTTGTGCGATGTTACGCTCACCACCTGTTGTTCGATTCACCAGCCAGCCGCACCACCTGCAGGCAGCCAGTGGCCATTAGTGGCGAGGCTTGTCGGAATACACTCAGGCAAGCCCGACTAAACCTCATCGTTGACACATCCACTTTCGTTTTCCTTGAAGGACACTATTAGATGCTTTATATTTACTGCTCAATATTATCAATAACATTTTACTGTGAATTTCTTGTGCCTAGTCAATATTTCTCTTACATTACCCTGATATCTACATAAAAAGTCGTCATGCATGGAGTAGCAAAAGACTATCCTACTCAAAAACACTTCAAATCCCATATTGTAGGAATAACATACAACCAGTGCAGAACTCTCGGCACACACATGTCAGTCTAGCTAGCCGAGAAAATGTATGTATGAAATAAATGAGAAATATATGTAGGGGAAAATAAGAATTAGATATTAGAGTGGAGAGATTTGGGCGGCTCTTAACAGAGGTCTTGAAAGCCACTGAGGGTTAAGTGAGGTGAGTTTGGAACAGCGCCGGAATGTAATAGAGTGGGAAACGGTCCGAGGAAAACCCGCCGACCAGCAGCATCGTTCGGCACGATTCCCACGTACAGAAATCCAGGAGCGACCCTGCTGGGAATCGAGCCTGATTCGCCTAGGTGGGAGGCGAGCAGTCTAACCACTACACCACCGCCGCCTCGAAATTTTACAAATAGTTTTCATACACATCTCATTGGCTTTGCTCATGTGAAGTTCATTGCCAGTTACAAAACATGTTTACATAGATTTATAGTTTCTGAGGGAAATTCGGATGGACGAGTCCATTCACTCGTGAAGGGTGCAATTTCCCACACACAAAAGTAGACTATATCACGTGAATACCTGAAGTGAGTGCTTGCTTATGAGTCATGTTCGCACTCAGACTGCCGCACTGTCCCTGGAGACAGTCCGGCGAGTATTGCACTCAGTGCGTACTTGCTGTGCGTACTTGTTCAGTGCGATCGAAACTTGGAGCATGGACCGCACTCGGTGCGAGAGCAAACGAACTGGAAGACGCGGCACTCGGCCGGTGCACACTGAGTGCAGTTCAGTGCAGTGATTCGAAGGTGCCAACAAATATGGAAGAGTCAGTGACATCATTTCTGTAAAGGGGCCATGGTGGCTGAGCGGTTACCCTGCTCGCCTCCCAACAAAGGCGAACTGCGTTCAATCCCTAACCGGGTCGCTCCCGGATTTTCACATGTGGGAATCGTGCCGGACGATGCCGCTCGTCGGCGGGTTTTCTCGGGGACATCCCGTCCCCCCCTCTCGCCCTTTCATTCCGGCGCTGCTCCGTACTAACCTCAATTACCCTCATCGGCTCTCAACACTTCGCTGTTAAAAGCCGCCCAAATTTCTTCACTAACTCATTAGTTCTGTAAAATACGTCACTGATTCCTCCAATATCATGCGTGGAGAATACACTCGCTAACTCTCCCTTGAAGGCAAGTTCCATAATTTTACGAAACTTCTCAAATGCTCAGGATTTTATTTTATTCCATTTTTTTTATGTCAGTTGTATTTGTTATATGCGATTAACACTTTTATATTTTTTCTATCAGCTGGAATAAAATATCACAATAAATCCTTGTCTTCAATGGTTTTACTTTAACATTATTACCTATATTTTTATCTTTCTTCCCTTTTTCTTTCAAGTCAGAAGAAAACCAGACATAAGTTTTCTGAGCCTGTGTTTTAAGAGAACCTACACTTTGGGACGTGTTTCGCATACTTACACAACGTTTACACAACTGTAATTCTGTGCTCATTCGATGTACAACTCGACAGCTGTAGCACATCATATTGCTCAATAAACTGGTTGCATGTACTTCTGCCGAAAGGGAGTCTATGTCATGTTTGTAGGTCGAAAACGAAACGCACAGCAAAGCGTGGTCGCGATAAGGTTACCATTCGTAAATATTGAATAGAGCTTAAAGCATTGTACCTCTTATCAACCGATTTATAACTGTGACAGGCGAAGGTAATAGTTCTCAAGGCGTTTCAAGGTTACTTGAACTTGAATGATTTAGCATACAAGAAACCATGTAAAACAGATTTAATTATATCCAAAATTATAGGAGATATGGCGAACGACTACAATTTGCAATAAATAGATACATAAATGAAAATGTTTTAACTTCTTGTACGTTATGTCAAACCCCTGTAAAAAAATAATAAAAACTCACATTTATTTAAAGAATTTCAAAGTTCAGGACCGTTTGCAACACTTGCAGTAAATAAAAAATCTCAAGGAAAACAAAAATTGCACAATAAAACTGAAAAAATTTAAATTGTTTGAATTTCTCTGCACAACAACCAAGAATATTAAATTATATGTAGTTCGTCCTAACTAGTAGAGTATTATAAATGCGAAAGTGTGTTTGTTTGTTTGTTTGTTTGTTTGTCCTTCTTTCACGTCGCAACGGAGCAATGGATCGACGTGATTTTTTGCACAGAGATAGTTGGAGGGCCGGGAAGTGACATACACTACTTTTTATCCCGAGAAAATATCTCTATTCCCTCAGGAAATTTTTTTTTAGTAAAAATAGCGCTTGGGGAACAATGCTGCGTCAATGTAAGTTGTTAGTGCGGGACGAAAGCACAATGTCTCACAAATAAGCGATAGAGGCCCTAAACCGAACATTACAGGATATACGAAACAATATAGACATTATGGGAGGAATGGTTGTATTACTGGCTGGTGACTTCCGCCAAACTCTACCAGTGATTCAGAGGGGCACACCTGCAGATGAAATCAAAGCCTGTCTCAAGTTATCAAGCTTATGGTCAAACGTTAATAAATTAAGCTTGACGACAAATATGAGAGTGCACCTCTACAATGACGTTCATACAGGACATTATGTTGATACACTGTTAAAAATTGGAGATGGGCTGTTAGAAACAGATGCTGAGGGCTGTGTGTCACTAACGGGGGATTTTAGTAATTTGGTGCAGAGTGATATGGAACTGATTGCTAGCGTTTACCCAGATCTACAAAGAAAGTAAAAGAACGATTCTAGCACCAAAAAATTACATCGCTAGTGCTTTGTTCTGTGTCTATGATCAGTGTCTGTCTACTAACAAATACCGTTATTTCTCCCTATAAGTTTGTTACTATACCCACGCGAGCAATTAAAAAAAATTATTAAAATATTTACAAAAATTTTATAAAATAAATAAAAATTGAAAATAAAATGTTTAATCTTTGGGCTTAGAGGGGACGGGGGGCCATAGCCGACCAGCCACCATGTTATGGCGTCACCCGACCACCATATTGGATCCAAGTATTCTTGATCTTGACCCATGACTTTGACCTTCCGACCACATGCCAATGACCTTGAACCGAAAAAATCGCAATATTCTCCAAAAAAATCCTCCAAAATTTTTAAAACTTCCAAAAATGTATAAAAATGTGTTTTAAAGGTGTTTTAAAATATTATTTAAAATGTCATTTTTAGTTTATTTCAATATCTTACATTTCCAGAGGTTTCCCCAGTACCACGTCCAGCAGACGACTAACCCCCCCCCCCCTTTTCAATTATTCACATTATCTTAACATTTTCCTCCCCAGTCCCCTTACCATTGCTCATTGCATCGTATGCAGACATCTTTTTTTTTTTTTCGTTTGTCATTTGTTAACATCGCTGTAGTTTATCTCGCCTATGCTCGACACACCATCTTGGATTTCACGTGTTTACTTTTTCATCACCTAGGTGATGCTAGTATATTAATTATAGATTTCGCCTCCAGAGGAGCTGTCGTTCTCTCTCACATATGTTCGACATGCCATCTTGTTTATTTTTTTTGTTTGTCATTTGTCTACATTGCGGGAGTTTACCTGTCACCTTCGTTCTCCTGACATCTTGTTTTTACATTTGTCATTTGTTTTCATATCAGTAGGTGGCCATCTCGGATACAAGTTTTAAAGCATATGCGGTGCTAATGTATTTTTTTTTATAGATTTAGACCCCAGACAGCACCCATATTCCGTTATTTTTTTCTATGTATAGGTAGCACTAGTGTATTAATTTTCGATTTCATCACCAGGCGAGCTATTGATTTAGCCACCAGCTGGCAGCCATATTTGTGTACTTTTTTTAAGTATAGGTGGTGTTGAATGCTCCTGACATATTGGATTCTATCACCTAAGTGGTGCTAATTTCTCGATTCCGCCACCAGGCGAGCTGAAGAAACCAAACATTCTTCATGCTCTGTCGTGCCATGTATGCCATCTTTGATATTGTTTTTTTTTTCTTAGTTACCTTAATATCATTTTCTATCATTCCTTATTAATTTTGTCACCATCTTGGGTTACAGCACTTCCGCAACCTTTGATTATGTCATATGGTCTTGACATTTAACCATCGAAATCCATTTAGTTTTTCATTTGTGTTTACTAGATAAATAACTGTGGTGTATTAGAGCAACATCAGTCATGTCGACATTTATGCAGGACCTCTCTTCGCTATATACCGCGCTGAAGCAGGTCTGGCCAGGCCCGACTCGAACTCCAACCTTCCCTCCCCTACCAGCAAGTCTCAGTGTCAAATTTATACCACTTCAACAGCATGTTTTCATGTCTGTTGCATCAAACATGCTTAAAATTTACACTGAAGAGCCAAAAAAAAAAAAAAACTGGTACACCTGCCTAATATCGTGTAGGGCCCCCCGAGCACGCAGAAGTGCCGCAAGACGACGTGGCATGGACTTGACTAATGTCTGAAGGTATGCAGGAGGTAATTGCCACAATGAATCCGTCATGGTTCAGTCCAAAAATCCAATCTGCGCCAATTTGAGAAAGGGTTGCACGTCTGTCACGTTTAATGATTCTCGTCAGTCGTCGTTTGTCCCGTTCTTTCACGATCTTTTTTCCGGCCGCAGCGATGTCGAAGATGTGATGTTTTACAGGATTCCCGATATTCACGGTACACTCGTGAAATGGTCGTACGCGAACATCCAAATGTTATCGCTACCTCGGAGATGCTATGTCCCATCTCTCGTGCGCCGACTATAACACCGCGTTCAAACTCACTTAAATCTTGATAACCTGCCATTGTATCAGCAGTAACCGATCTAGCTGCCATTATGGTGGCAATCCATTCTTAGTTTCTGTATAGTTAATTTCAACATAATACCTTTATTAATATATTGTTGATTGTGAACAACCAGTGATGGGCCTACACAAGAAATATTTAAGTACTAACTTTCAAATCATTATATTTTGACAACATTTCATTAATTTTTTTATTGTGCTCACATACAGTATTATCATGAAGTAACATATCTTAAAGCCAAGGCGAGCATATTCTCTATATCAGGGAAGTAAGCATGCTAGGGCAAGGTATAACAACACCAGCAAGAAATAAAACATTTTTTCACTGAATTAATATATACACTGAAGAGCCAAAAAAACTGGTATAGGCGTGCGTATGTAATAACAGAGGTATGGAACCAATCAGAGTAACGCGATGCGGTCAGCAGCTAGATCGGTTACCGCTGCTACAATGGCAGGTTATCAAGATTTAAGTGAGTTTGAACGTGGTGTTATAGTCGGCGCACGAGAGATGGGACATAGCATCTCCGAGGTAGCGATAACATTTGGATGTTCGCGTACGACCATTTCACGAGTGTACCGTGAATATCGGGAATCCGGTAAAACATCACATCTTCGACATCGCTGCGGTCGGAAAAAAGATCGTGAAAGAACGGGACAAACGACGACTGACGAGAATCATTAAACGTGACAGACGTGCAACCGTTTCTCAAATTGGCGCAGATTGGATTTGTGGACTGCCCTGCAGGATTCATGGTGTGAAATGCCTCCTGCATACATTCAGACATTAGTCGAGTCCATGCCACGTCGTCTTGCGGCACTTCTGCGTGCTCGGGGGCCCTAAACGATATTAGGCAGGTGTACCAGTTTTTTTTGGCTCTTCAGAGTATAAGAATATACATATATTTACATACTTTAGACTACAAATATCAAGCATTAAAACAGAATCCTCAGATTCGCCACGTCATTCAGATAATGTCTTTACAGCAGCATGCTCGCTTTTCACATTGTTAATATAATCTGCTTATACGCAATTCAGGATAGTTTATGCTAGCTAGCGTCCAAGCAGAACCCTTTGACATATATTATTCTTCTTCACGACAAAGTTTTTCTTCCAAGGCTTCTACAGACCCTGGAATGCTATCTATCAACACTGTACGATGTTATGTTCGCAGTCTTGAAAGCTCGCCGACTAACGGCTTCATTCAAAGGTTGTGGCTTTTCGTAGGTACACTCAAGCCAAACATTATATTTTATGGGACCTTCTTCGACTTCTTCTGTTAATTGATTTATTATCCTTTTCTTAATGTGGTCAAGGTATATGTTTTTTGTACGCACAAAGTTATTTCCAAACACATAATCATCTAAAGTTCCCTTGAATGCTGGTTGTTTAAGGTAGAATCCATTCGACGTGGTTTCGCCAGCGGCTAGTACAGGGAGTTTCTTAGCTGCAGGATCTCTGCCTTTGCAGTTCTTGCTATGTGTCTTCAGTTATCACCTCGTTTGAACAGGCGTTTGCACGTGGTACATAACTGCATAGCACAGGAAGGTCCCTCCATACAAGTAGTTATTCCATGCTACCTTGCACCTTGGCTGTACGCAAATATCTTGTCACAGTAACAGCAACAGCATAGGCTGCATATTCATGTGATTATATACACTTGCACCAGGCCTCGTACGTGGCAAGCGGCCATCTTACCCTTTCGCAAACGGGTGGATCCACCTTTGTATACATACTGTGACGAGTATGGGGCCTGTGAATATTAAATAAAATCTACCTTTAGTCCAGAAAATATTGAATTTGCAATGTATAAATAAAGGGATGATAACTTAACTACACATTCATGGAGATTCAGGGAGAACTCTCAAAAAGTGGCAGTGAGTACTATCTATCTCATGCAGTTCACGTTGTGATCTAAGCTTTGTTTTCTAAGTGCCGAGTTTTGTTCCTAACGTCTACTGCTTTGAGTTCCGAGTGCAGGAAAAATCAAATTCGTTTAGCCAAAGACTTCAGGTTCAAGTACATAACAGAGAAAAGCACACTTCAAATAGCTCTGCATGGAACTGAGAGGTAAGTCCACGCTATCTCGCACTGTGTGAAACCACAAAGGCTAGCGTGTCTACATGCAAATAACTCGTCGGATATTATCAGAGAGGGATTCGTTTACATGTTAGTTTGAGTATTAGATTCCACACTCGTGTCGGGCATAGTGCAAGGTGTTTTCACTCCTCGCATTGTGAGTTACTATCGCTTATTAAACACTAGAGTAGGGATCTTTGCCACAGTCGACACTAAATTATCTTAGAGGAATCTATGCTTCAAGCACAATGGAAAAAGCTCGAAAAGGTAAGCATTTACGGAAAAACGTCGTTTTCGTTGGATAGTACCAGAGGAAAACTTAAACCACAGCGAGAGTAGAGTAATAATTAAGATACTGTTTTACAGTGTGGGATGACTCTAATCGAAGCACAGCTTGCGTAAACAATAAAATTGCAAAAAACAAGAATTTAAAAAAAAATTATTTAAAATTTTGTTGTTCATTTAATATATAAAGTTTTCGAAATTAAACCCTGATGAAATACCTTTATCGCTTTTTTCGTCAAAATGTATGGAATCTTCCTTAGCCGTCAATACCAAACTTCGAAATTAGTGCCTAGCATGCCTGAAAGTAGCAGTTCCAGTCGAGTACTTTTTGAAAACAAGTGATGACAGTTCGCTTGACTCGTATTTGACAATATAATATTGGGCTGCTACCGTTGATAGTAGGATGCAGTTCATTTCACATGACGATAACCTCGTCGGGCTTAATGGCCCGAGCATTATGCGTGTATATATAAACGTCAGAACATCTCAAGCTCACTGTGAGTGGAGTATCGCTGAAAAAAAAACTTAGATGAGGTACTAACATGTACAAATGTTATTCTTTAACCCTTTACTTCTCATAGACGAGCAGTAAGAGTTACGTACAAAGGTCTCCACTCCGCCGGTAAAACATATTCATCCGGCGTTTTTTCAGTTTCTTTGGCGATACGATTTTTTTCCCAAAAGAATTTCATAGTTTGAGGCAAACTTGAAACCTATGCCAGTGGAACGTTTTGGTTTCGAAATAGTCTACCAGGAGCGCTGCTGTCACTGCGATGTGTTTCTTTGTTCAAGTTTCGTCCACCAGTAACACTGCACAAATAAAGGCCACACAATTCTTATTACAAGTCCTGTATAGAACGACCTGGAGTAGAAGCCGAACCTCATCGACATCAGCGTTCAAACCTTTCAGATCGATACCGACGCCTTTAATCGTTCGGCTACCATAACGCATGGTAATGAAGATTTTTGATTTATATGTTAAAATTCTCATATAACCTTTGCATCTCATAACATAAAGTACTAAATAAAGAGTTGAAGTATTAGTTGTCGTCCCAGGTCCATATCATTCCCGCTCTCACCAAAAATACTCTCTAGTTACAAAATATGTTTCACTAACATTACAATACGTTCTTCACAAATGTAATCTGCGAAAGAAAAATACATAATTAAACCAATTTGGAAGAATACTGTTTCACGAGCTTCACTGTAAATATGCATCGTTCCCTTTACATTCTACAATTTGTTTATAACTGCTATATCCACGCCAAGTAATTAATACAAAGTAACAAGGAAGGAAGATAATAAAAAAATTATTTCTTAGATCCATCTAGTCGTTTAAGGCTTGCAATAAACAAGTTCCAAGATTCCCACGACTTCGCATCAACTACACGCTTGGAAAGTTATATTTCAGTGCGACGGTGTTCGTTTCGCTAGTGCGCCGGTGACCTGCGGCTGCTATCTCGGTTCGATTTCCGGCAGGGTCACACTCGCAGACAAACGCATTTGTTGTGCCAACAGTATTAATGTTACTAGTATGGTAATTTTTTTTGTTAACTCTGAGCCGTCAGCAACTGTTGTTGCCGTTAATGTAATACACTGCTGTGCTGCTAATGCAAATGTAATATCAATTAGTTTCGCAAGAACCTCGCCTCTTTAATTTACTGTCGACCTAAAGGTGATGTTTATATTGTGGCAAAACAAATCTTGCGTGTAATTAATGCCGAACACTTGTGATAATTATTTGTTTCCCCTTTGCTTGAAAACAACATCCAGATGTAAAATAAGTTAAGTACAGATATTTTGTCACAAAAACAAACATTAACTATGAGAAAAACTGAAGGCGGGTGGGAAAACCGTACTCGTGCGTTGTGTGTATGAATACTTCCGCTTCAAGACACCCATCGTCCTACCAATCGCTCTACTTTAACATGTGCCAAGTTGTTTCATATTGTGGCTATTCTACAGCATAAAACGACGGACGTAGGTGGAAATACTTTACGCTCATGAAGTAAATGCATATTTGATACACGCAAACTGGTTCGCAAGGTTTGAAAGCTGCCATAAGTTACATTCAGTTATCTATATACCAGTGCTTTAAAATTTGAGTACAGTGATTTCATTTTACGCGGTTATCGCTGTTCACTAGAGTCCGCTATTTTACAATGTCAGTTCGGCGTAAACTGTTGTAGGCTGGACAGCGCTTTCATGACGTAGCAACACAAATATGTTGTTCTTGCTGTTATTTTTAATATAATACGACTTTCCGTTGCGGCAACGTTACTTATCGAGGCTTTATCAACGTTTACTCTTCAACAATATGTTTGCATTTTAGTAATATAAGACTTTATAGATGGTTAACAGCATTAACTTTGCCACAACGTAAAAGTTCCAAAATGGCTGAATAGTACTTATTTTTGTTGCAACACCATTATACTTTTTTTTCTGTGAGGATTTTGTGTATGGGAAATGTAGCAGAAGTTATTTTTGTCTGGTGGATTTTCTCAGGGTACTCCCATTCACCCCACCCTCGCATTCCATCGCAGTTCTTTCAAACTAAGGGATGGCGGGGAACCTGCGGATGCTACCTCAGAAGTCCTTTTCTCTATGAGGCGGTACCTACCTAAATACGCATTATTACGATGTTTCAGTAACGATACGTAATTATAGCATTAGTAAAACGTGAGGGACTCCGTGACTGGAGCATTTTGCAGTCACAAACTGTAAGAAGTATGCATATGTGAGTACTACGAACTATTTATCACCTTACATAACATTTACACAAACACAACTCAGATGTCACTGCTCAATTAGTGATATATGTGGTGAAACGTCCAAAAGTTGAAGTATAATGTTTGGCCAGTCACATAGAAGTGCTTATTTTCCTCGGGACAATTTATACAAAGTTCGTATAGGGTACATGTAATGTTTTCAAATGCAAGAGTTCAAACGAAAACTTATTCTATTGTTTTCAAACCTTATTTACTTTGGTTAACGTCCCAGACTGACTACTTTCACCTCACCCAGAAATGCTGTTGAGAAGTGTAAATCAGAAAACTTGGATCTGGGGGAAAATTCTGCACATAATGAGTTTATTGTGTGAAACCAGCACAAAACCTAATGGTGTTATGTCTAACTCAACTTTTAGGCGTTGTACTGTTAGGTAAAATTCCATAAGCGCTCTGTCGGTAGGCACCATGCAGTTAAGCACTACACCATTATGCAGTACGTTGCTAGACGCCGTTGGACCATACGCAATTACGCATATTGCCATTGGCACTACGCCTTTCATCATCTGACTCTACGCCATTTAGCACTATGCTGTTACGCAGCATGCTGTAAGGATTACGCCGTTAGGAAAAACGCCATTAGGCACTATACCGTTAGGCGATATGCCAGTAGGAACTACATCATTAGACACTACGTAACTACGGCATTAAGCATAATGATGTTACGCAGCATGCTGTAAGGATTACTCCGTTAGGAAAATCGTAATTAGGCACTATACCGTTAGGAGATATGCCAGTAGGAACTACATCATTAGGCACTACGTAACTATGGCATTAAGCATTATGATGTTACGCAGAATGCTGTAAGGATTACTCCGTTAGGAAAATCGTAATTAGGCACAATACCGTTAGGCGATATGCCAGTAGGAACTGCATAATTAGACACTACGTAACTACGGCATTAAGCATCATGATGTTACGCAGAATGCTGTAAGGATTACTCCGTTAGGAAAATCGTAATTAGGCACAATACCGTTAGGCGATATGCCAGTAGGAACTGCATAATTAGACACTACGTAACTACGGCATTAAGCATCATGATGTTACGCAGCATGCTGTAAGGATTACTCCGTTAGGAAAATCGTAATTAGGCACTATACCGTTAGGCGATATGCCAGTAGGAACTACATCATTAGACACTACGTAACTACGGCATTAAGCATTATGATGTTACGCAGTATGCTGTAAGGATTACGCCGTTAGGAAAAACGCCATTATGCACTATACCGTTAGGCGATATGCCAGTAGGAACTACATCATTAGACACTACGTAACTACGACATTAAGCATTATGGTGTTACGCAGCATGCTGTAAGGATTATGCCATTAGGAAAAACGCCATTATGCACTATACCGTTAGGCGATATGCCAGTAGGAACTACATCATTAGACACTACGTAACTACGGCATTAAGCATTATGATGTTACGCAGCATGCTGTAAGGATTACTCCGTTAGGAAAATCGTAATTAGGCACAATACCGTTAGGCGATATGCCAGTAGGAACTACATCATTAGACACTACGTAACTACGGCATTAAGCATTATGATGTTACGCAGCATGCTGTAAGGATTATGAAGTTAGGAAAAACGCCATTATGCACTATACCGTTAGGCGATATGCCAGCAGGCAACACATAATTACACACTACGTAACTACGTCATTAGACACTATGACACTATGCAGTATACCGTTAGGCACTAATGCTTATAATTGCTACGCAGGAGGTGGCTCTTCTTAGGCACTACATCGTTAGGCATTACGACGTTCGCCGTATATTGTGACTACAAATTCTTATTGTAATTGTGTTGTTGTGGTTAGAACGAGTGTCAGCAAGGACGGTGCTGTGGTGGCTCGTCTTCACGGGAGCCGCTGTGAATTACGTCATTAGGATGGGCATCAACATCGCCATCATAGGCATGGTGAGAGACCAGAGCTCCAAGTCTGCTGGCATTGCAACGGGCAGTAAGTGCTACAATGTAACGCACGTCGAGGGATCTACGAACAACAACGTGACGAGAACTTCAAGTCTGGTGGATACAAGCGAGGTACGACCTTATTGTACATTCAGAACAACATTTTTAAATATATATGGTGGTGTATAGGCAATAACTAGGTGTTTCAAAATTATTTTTACCGAGACCATGTACAACTTTAATTTTTATCATGGTGTTTAATGCAGGTTCACCTATAAAGCAGGTTAGCTAAGCTACATGCAGATATTTTTTCTGCAGGAGGAACATGATAGTGTAGACTGGACATTTCATTAACTTTCTTAGGGACAGTTGAAAACACGAAGTTATAGTTTATAATTGATATATTACAAACAGTTTCTCATTATATTTTACGGTCATAAGTCGTCAATTTTATATAGTACTACAAGTAATGCATGGATATAGAGCCTATGTGATTTCAATCTGATATGTGCACTGAAATTTCAACATCAAGAAGAACGTGAGTTATACAACCAGATTTATTGGGCTGAATAAACAACGTACACAGGTGATATGATTGCTTTTTCAGCTCGGTATGACGTACAGAATATGGGGGAAATCAGTACTGTGCGGGCCCTCCTCGGTCAACGATAACTGCTGCTACACGACGTGGTTTTCAAAGGAAGAGAATTTGGATGTCCGTCTGGCATGTATCCAACCATGCTGCTTCGATGTGTTCCCAAAGTTCATCCGTTGTGGCCGCAGGTGTCCTGTGGCAGGCTAGTCGTCGTCCGACCATGGACTACTCATTTTCGATGAGTAAGAGATCCGGCGAACGCGCAGGCCAATATAGAAGTATGTGACCATGTTAATCTAGGAACTATAGAACGATGTATACACGTGTAGTCACGCATTGTCATGTTGTACAGGGCCTATGCTGTCCCAGAAGATAGGGTACAACAGAAGGCCCCAACACCTCCGCGGTGTAATGGTCGCTGGTCAGTGTACCAGCGATATGCACTATGCACGAGTGGGGACTGGAATCCAGTGGCGTTCTGCAACATAACTCCAGGTGCTGGGCCAGTGTGATGATGCATAATGCAGGACTCGGCCAGGCGTCCACCACGGTGCCGCCAAACATGGATGCGACCATCGTGGTGCTGACGTCGGGGAAGACGACGGCTTGCCATTCGTCCTCCAGGTCCGACGTTCCACTCGCTATTGCAGCTACAGGGACAGTGGCAGCCGCAGTAACGGACAAGTTGCTCTGAGGCTGCAAATGGCGACGCACCGTGCATGCGGACACGGGCTGATGTGTCACATGTCCCAACTCCTGAGCGAGGCTGTTTGATGTCGCGGTACGGTCCGGAATCACCATGAGCACCATATGTCTGTCCTCGATCCAGTTGTTGCGATGGGGCTGTTGGTTTCCTGCACGTCGCCCAGCCCGCCCTTCCTCGACTCACTGATCTCATATACGCTCCACTGTGGTTGCATTTCTTCCAACGTGAGAACGAATTTCACGGTAAGATCATCCACAATCCCGATAGGCCACGATTCGTCCGCAGTAAAAGTGGAAACCTGCCCGTATGGTTGCCATGTTCTTCAACGCGGCATACTCACTTCGTCTGTTCACATGAACGGCGGGGAAACACACTGCCACTACCACCCAGCGGTTTCCTGACTTCCACTTGTGTCTCCATTGATGAGCATACTGCGCCACTAGGCCGAACAACTTATTACGCCATATTAATGGACAGTAATATATTTTAAAATTACTCAGTTACGGTATAACCTGCTTTTATGGCATATTCATGACATTATTGTTTTAAGAGTAATGATCACCATTATGTGTGAGTTTGTTTCCACTATTAGTTGGCTAAGAGAGAATTGTAAAATTATTCGTATAGAATCCGGAGTCAGTATAGGATATGAATATGATCTTCGAATCACTCTTGTAATGGAAGGGAGTGGTAACTGTACCATTGATTTGGACATATAGAATCGCAGCACTTTGCTATAAGTCACAATATGTAACAACAACTTGAAAACAAATACAATAAAACCAAAATAAAAGCCACATTTTGGTACATACAATTCAGTACAAAGGATGTAGTCAGTTATCAGTGTGACCAACAGACAAATAACGAGGACGGAGTGTATAGATAATTTTAAGTAACTGGAAGAAATAATGAAGACAACACAAATTAACACAATGACTAGAACAGACGTATACACAGACGACAAGACGAGAACAGCACAGCACAGAATGACTAGAACAGATATAAACACACACGAATTTTATATATAGCAAATTTATTCACAGACGATACAACGAGGACAATACAGACAAATAGAATATCTATCTAGAACAGATGTATACACAGACGGCACAAAAAGGACAACACAGACGATTAAAATGACTAGAGCAGATGTATAAACAGACGATATAATGAAGGCAACACAGACGAACTCATAGCCTAGAACAGATTCAAACAGACAAGATACAACAATGAAAATACAGAAGATTACAATGGCTAGACGAGATGTAGGCATGGACGACATAACGAGAACAACACACACAAAAAAGACGAATGCAACAGCCTTCCTTTGACAGCTACAAGCTTTGGCGTTTGGCTTCTGCCCCATATTCAGGCACACACGCTCTCTGAAAAACTACAAACTGATAGTCCATCAGACAGTCTGTAGGTGAAGTACTGTTACTCCAAATGTACAATGTAATGAGAATGTCAGTTATGTGATTTTAGTTCCAAAATCAAGAAAATAATTATTTTCAGGCTTTTGCGAGTTAATTTGGATGTGTCTATGGGACTGTTGAAAAAGATTACATACATGATAATAAATGAACACAAATGCATTATCACACGAGAACAAAACGTCTTGAGCTGCATATGCACATATATTTTGCACTAAGTTGGCACTTATATTGTGAAGAATTGCCCGCTAACCTGCTTGAGCCGCACACCACTTGTGTGAAGTATAGAAAATCAGGATGTGTCGATTCATTCCAGAAGTAACTAGGCTATGGACAGTACGCCTCAAAACAAAACAAAAAAATTCACATGAACACATGTCATAGGTTTGATAATTCCCGAGGTAAGGCCTTTCAAGTTTGTGCTGGCATGTACATGCGTGCAGTCTGAAACCCAGGTCATAAATATGGCCTGCGATAAGCTTTGTAAGTGCAGAGTCCATTATTAAAAGAATTTAGAAATTATCGTACGAAATACCAATTGTGCGGTGCACAGTAAATAATGGTACGACCCAGCCATATTCATTTCATGACGAAAGGTAAACTTGGGCGGTGCAGAGACATTATGTTACGAATTTCGAAATTATCGTACCAAATACCAATGTTATAGTACACTGTACCATAATTATGGTATACAAAATATGGGTCAACTGACTTTGTACCATGGCTATGGTACATATTATGGTACACCATTATGTTACCGACATTTATCCAAAAGGGCCTAACTAACTTTAGGGCATAGGAGGGTCCGGTGAGACTCCACTCCCACAAAACCCATCGAAATCGGCCGAAAACTGCAGTTTCCAGACAGGAGCAAAGTTGAAAACACCTATCTCCTCCCCGGAGGAATGGTAGAGGAGGGGGTGGGGGTGGGATCGAAAGAGGAAGGTTCAAATATGTGCACAACCTTTATTTCAGCACTCTACCTCTTAAGGGGGGGGGGGGATCGCTCTGCGCCTGCGAAAAACGCCTTTTTCGGTAAAAAAAAACTTCCATTGTTGATTCGACAAAGGGTCGGCCCGCGGAATCCGCGGGTTCGCCATCCTTGGGTAAGGCAGGTAAACGGGTGTAATTTAAAACCCACCAATTTTTTTCATTTTTTGACAGATTATAATTATACTAATGTTGTCCTAGGGGGCTACAATAACTGCTATAAATGCTGGCCTCAAAAGAAGCTGGGCCCGTGTAACCTGCGTTCTTAGTCAACAATTGTGAAGCAGCTACATACGTGAAATGTGACACCCAGGTCATAAATATCTCCTGTGATAAGCTTGGTAAGTGTAGAGTCCATTGTGGAATGAATTTTGAAATTATCGTACGAAATACTGATATGTGTAGTGCAGATATAATAATGGTACGTCCCAACCATGTTCATTTCAGGCCTAAAGGTAAACTTGAGCGGTGCTAAGTCCATTATAGTACGAATTTTTGAATTATCGTACAAAATACCGAAATTATTGCACACTGTACTTTAATTATGGTACGCGAAATATAGGTCAACTGACTTTGTATGATAGTTATGGTACATATTATGGTACACTTTTATGGTACTGATATTTATCCAAAAGGGCCTAACCAAATTTTTTGAGGGAGGGTCTGAAAAGTCACCCCTCCCTCAAATCCCACCGTAATCGGCCGAAAACTGTGGCTTCAAGAGCCGAAAAACATAAATGCCCCCTCCCCACAGGGTTACCGACATTCTTCCAAAAGGGCATAACTGACCCAACAGCCGAGGAAGGGTCCAAAGAAAACAGCCCTCCTTCAAATCCCACCGCAATCGGCTGAAAACTGTGGCTTCAAGAGCCGAAAAACATAAATCCCCCTCCCCTCAGGGGTAGACATTTTTTCAAACAGGCATAACTGCCCCAACGGCCGAGGGAAGGTCCAAAGAGACATCCCTCCCTCAAATCCTGGCGAAATCGGCCGAAAACTGCGACTTCCAGCACTAACCCAACTTAAAAAACACACCCCTCCGGTTAGTGGATCCCCTCCCAGGGGGGAAGAGGGGGAAGGGGTGGGGATCAAAAGATGAAGTTTTAAGGGTGTGAAAAACTTTGTTGCAACCTTCTACCCCTTAAGGGAGGGGCGCTGCGTGGCCCCAAAATCACCCCTCAAACTTCCGTTCTTGATTAATAAGATAGACTAGAGGTCGGCCCGCGGAATCCGCTGGTTAACTATCCTTGGGTGAGGCAGGTAAACGGTTGCAATTTGAAACCCACCTTTTTTATTTGTTTAGTTTTTTGACAGAGAGTAATTGTATGAATGTTTTCCTAGGGGGCTACAATAACTGCGATAAATGCTGGCCTCAAAAGAAACAGGGCGCCTGCAAAAACCACCATTTTTTGCAAAAAAACTTTCGTTCTTGATTCATGAGATGACAAGGGGTAGGCCCGCGGAATCCGCGGGTTCACTATCCTTGGGTGAGGCAGGTAAACGGGTGCAATTTGAAACCCACCCTTTTTTTTATAATTTTTTTGACAGAGTTTAATTCTATGAATGTTGTCCTGGGGGCTACAATAACTGCGATAAATACTGGCCTCAAAAGAAGCTGAGCCCGCATAGCCCCAGTTCTTAGTCAACAACGTTGAACAATGTACATGTGTGCAATCTAAAACCCAGGTCATAAATATGGCCTGCTATAAGCTTTGTAAGTGCAGATTCCATTATTATAAGAATTTAGAAATTTTAGTACGAAATACCGATATGTACAGAGTAGTCAATAATCGTACTACCCAGCCATGTTCATTTCAGGTCGAAAGGTAAGCTTGGACGGTGCAGAGTCCATTATGGTACGAATTTCGAAATCATCGTACAAAATACCAAAGTTATGGTATAATGTACCATGATTATGGTACACAAATATTGGCCGACTGACTTTGTACCATAGTAATAGTACATGTTATGGTACACCATTATTATACCCACATTTATCCAAAAGGACCTAACTAACTTTGGGGTGTAGGAGGGTCCGAAGAGACTCCCTCAAATATCATCGAAATCGGACGAAAACTGCAGTTTCCAGAACGGAGCAAAGTTGAAAACACACCCCTGTGGTCATCCTATATCCGTCCGGGGGAGGGGTGGATGAGGAGGTGATGGGGGTGGGATCCAAAAAAGAAAGTTCAAAGGTATGCACTAACTTTGTTCCAGCACTCTACCTCTTAAGGAGGGTGGAGGCGGTCCGCGCCTGCGAAAAACGTTTTTTCGGTAAAAAAAAAAAAATCTTTCGTTCTTGAGTCATGAGATGACCAGTGGTCGGCCCGCAGAATCCGCGGGTTAACTATCCTTGGGTGAGGCAGGTAAACGGTTGCAATTTGAAACCCACCCTTTTTTTTTGACAGAGTGTAATTGTATGAATGTTTTCCTAGGTGGCCTGCATAACATGCATTTTACTCAAGAACGGTGAAGCATGTACATGCGTGCAATCTGAAACCCAGGTCTTAATACGGCCTTGGTAAGTGTAGATTCCACTGCGAAATGAATTCCGAAATTATCGTACGAAATACCTATGTGTGGTGTAGATTTATTACTTGTACCGCCCAACCATGTTCATTTCAGGCCTAAAGGTAAAGTTGGGAGGCGCAGAGTCCATTATGGTACCAATTTCAAAATTATAGTACAAAATACCGAAGTTATGGTACACTGTACCATAATTATGGTACGCGAAATATGGACAAAGTGACTTTGTACCTTAGTTATGATACATATTATGGTACACCATTGTGTTACCGACATTTATCCAAAAGGGCTTAACTAACTGTGAACCGAGGGAGTGTCCAAAGAGACAGCCCTCCCACAAATCCTGACGAAATCCACCGAAAACAGCTTCTTCAAGAGGCGAAAATTTTTGAAAACAGACCCCTCCGGTCTTAGTGTCACCTCCCGTTGCTCGATTGCGGAGGTGGTAAGGGGGGATCGAAAGAGGAAGATTCAAAGGTGTCCACAAACTTTGTTCCAGCACTCTACTCCTTAAGGGGGTAGAGTTCAAACTTCCGTTCTTGAACAAAATGCAATGGAATTTTCACTTCCTTTTTGCACTGCCATTGTTAAAATTTTCTGTTATACACATGTGCGTCTCCATAGACATGGTTTTGGAACTTAAATTACACTTTTGAGGAGGTACACGTAGAACGTAAAGAACCAGGCGATTTGGCATTTTTGGTGCATTTTACGAAATAGCGAGGGGGCCGAGTTTATTTGTCACTGAAAAAGAGGTAGAAATTTTAAATTTTCTACCAAACGATAAAGCTGTTATGGACAAGGTAGTTAAACAATTGTGTATATTTGTGAACTCCTTCTCCTTACAGGACAAAGTGGACTGGGACGAGTATCAGCAGAACCTGGTGATTGGCTCGTCCTTCTGGGTGTACTGGATCACCCAGGTACCTAGCGGGATAATCACAAGAAGATTCGGCACCAAGCTGGTGTTCGGCTTGTCCAACTATACCATGTGTCTTCTTGGGTTACTCATACCGTTTGCGACATTCCAAAGTTTCTACCTTCTCATGGCTATCAGAGTACTACAAGGATTAGCTGGGGTGAGTGCCGACTGTGGCCAGTACACATTGCATGAAATACCATCCTAATTTCTTCAAAGATCGCCAGTAAAAACAAATATGTAATGTGTGGTTTAAGTGCCCCGAACAAAAGAATATTTTCCAATATGTTACCACAGCCTTTGTAATCCTGGTGTAAGTACTATTTAATTGAAAATAAGAGCATTTAAAATGTACACCCTTTTTCACGATTGGTTTAGAATGCGTACATTTCATTTATGTAGTTTTTCTGTCTTGCAGGACCTCTCCAATCACGCCTGTGAAGATAATATGCTATTGAGATATTCGGAAGTGCTACTAAAATATGCTGTTCCTTAATATACTGATACTGTGTAATTTTTCGGTTGTTTAATTATTTTGTCATACACGTCTATGCATTAATAATGTATGGCTGATGCAGTAAAGTGCTATCAAAATACATGGAAGATATTTGATTACAGGGTTTCGCATGGCCTGCGGTACACACCATGGCTGGAGCATGGATACCTCCGAACGAGAGGAGCAAATTTATTTCTTCGTACACAGGTACACTGTGAATCAAACCTCTTTAAGTATTCTAGGCACAATGTTAAGTTTCACATAACACCTGTTAACTTGTGCGTTTTAATGTTGATACATTTCTACATAGTCGATTGGTTCAATAACTATAAATGCAGTGGAGTTGGGGAGGCCTAGCCCAGATGGCAGACTAATACGAATATTGTAAATAAGGCGAGCTGATTGCAATAGTAACAATAACTATTACGAAATGTTTTTACATACTGCGAGCACAACCTACGCTAGTTGAATGTTCAATACCTTTCATGGTCAATTCCCAATTTTCTGAAGCGCTGCCAAAGTTCTACTTCCAGGTTATTCCTCCACCCCATGCAAACAAAGCTTAACCGAGTCTGGAAATTTTCACCAAAGGGACAACGCACCGCATTCGTGCGCACTCAGTGTAATAATATTTTGCATAAAAACTATTTCACACGTATGTTTCGGCAAGGTCGCAGTTCGTAGACACATGAGTTGACGTTCGGCATCTCCAGGATAGACTGGTTCTTGGAACTCGAGGTGGTTTGGCTGATTGTAGGATCTCGTTATGGAAGATCCTCAATATGGCTGATTTCCCAGGAGTTTCGATTTGATGCTGGAAGATGGCAGTGATGCTACCAAGTAAGTCTCTTCGTCTGGTCATTGGTGCGCAGGAAGAAGTAATAGGCGCCGTATGATGCAGATGAATGGTTACAATGTTGGAGAACAATTATTTTTTCTCTGTGGGTCTGGGGGAGTCGGGAACTTTGCAATTAATTTTAAGTGGTGGTTGGTAGAATTGGCAAGGTAGGCAATAGCCTATGTGAGAAATAGGATTACATGATTAGGTAAGGATAATGAGGGGAAAAAAATATTTTGTGGGGCGCCAGCGGCTCGAAGAATGGCAGATTAAGAGGTTAGTGTTCAATGTCGTGGTCGTAAGCTTGGGTTATAAAGACTCCCCTACACGAAGCTCTATGTACAGGGCAGTAAGTCAACATTAATCTGTAATGCTGCTAACCCTGAACACTAAGTACATATGTAGAGCTCCTGTTATTGCTTAAGGATCACTCGTACCTGAAATAACAGCGAAGCAGTTGGGAAAAACACATCTTGACAAAGATGATGTACTCACTAAGAATCAGGTCAACAACAACAAGGGGATTAACATCTTCCGTAATAATGTAGGGATTTGGAGGACTTTTGAAGGAATTGAATAAAAGGTTTTTCAGTAAGAGTTAAACGACGGTGGCCAATGACTTCATTGCTAAGAGGCGGTAAATGCATGTTTGGTTTTCAACCCATCCAGCCCGCTGGACACTAAAAGACTAGCTCCCGAGACAATTACAGGAACTCGAGACATAAGTTTGTCGAGCCTTTGTCAAAACCATACTTCCAGAAAAATTTGGAAGTGAGGGTTTACAAATACATCATTGCCCTTAAACAAACTGCAACAAATGTTAAGTCTTTTAAAATATAATCACATCTTGTAGCCATAAAATGAGGCTTTAATAATTTTACGATTCTGTTTATTTTGTAGTCATCTTCGAACTTTGAAGTTCAGTTTGACCTGCAAATTAAATCATCACTGTTGAAAATTATGATAATATAATTAACATTAGTATTCGCATCACAGGATTTTAAGCACTTTGTTATAAAAAGGCATGTGTGCGGGATTAGGAAGTTGGAGAAAAGTTTCCCCTGTGTGCACTAGCAACTGCAATGAAAACAAAACACAAAATAATGATTTTAGAATACACTGAAATTTACAGCATTTTTTATATACACTGTGTTATTAATGCATGAATATTGGAACACTTTACACTATACTGCATATATATTCGGCGGTGTTTGGTGTAAAGTCCTTGAACTCATTTCAATAAAACTGGTGTTCACAGCATGCCACAGTATTACCACCAGTCTAGAATGCCTAAATAAAGGCGAGTGTATCTAATCAAACGAATAGGGCTACAGTTATTCTCGTTATTATCGAACGGTAACAATTAATGGAACGTACACTGAAGAGCCAAAAAAAACGGTACACCTGCCTAATATCGTGTAGGGCCCCCACGAGCACGCAGAAGTGCCGCAAGACGACATGGCATGGCCTTGACTAATGTCTGAAGGTATGCAGGAGGCAATTCACACCATGAATCCTACAGGACAGGCCAAAAATCCATACGAGTTCGAGGCGGTGGAGATCTCTTCTGAACAGCACGTTACAAGGCATCCCAGACATGCTCAATAATGTTCATGTCTGGTGATTTAGGTGGCCAATGGAAGTGTCTAAAGTCAGGAGAGTGTTCCTGGAGTCACTCGGTAGCAACTCTCGGCGTCTGGGGTGTCGCATTGTCCTGCTGGAATTGTCCACGTCCGTCGGAATGAACAATGGA
The DNA here is from genome assembly GCA_002778355.1 of Clitarchus hookeri. Classification (NCBI taxonomy): domain Eukaryota; kingdom Metazoa; phylum Arthropoda; class Insecta; order Phasmatodea; family Phasmatidae; genus Clitarchus; species Clitarchus hookeri. The sequence goes on from NQII01000441.1 coordinate 30,552, forward strand.
CATGAATGGGTGCAGGTGATCGGACAGGATGCTTACGTATCTGTCACCTGTCAGAGTCGTATCTAGACATATTAGGGGTCCCATTTCACGCCAACTGCACACGCCCCATACCATGACAGAGCCTCCACAAGCTTGAACAGTCCCCTGTTGACATGTAGGGTCCATGGATTCATGAGGATGTCTCCATACCCGTCCACGTCCATCCGCCCGATACAATTGGAAACGAGACTCGTCAGACCAGGCAACGTGTTTCCAGTCATCAACAGCAAAATGGCGGTGTTGGCGGGCCCAGGCGAGGCGTAAAGCTTTGTGTCGTACAGTCAACAATGACATACGAGTGGGCCTTCGGCTCCAAACGCCCATATCAATGATGGTCCGTTGATTAATGAGCACGTTGGCACTTGTTGATGCCCCAACATTGAAATCTGTGCCAATTTGAGAAAGGGATGCACGTCTGTCACGTTTAATGATTCTCGTCAGTCGTCGTTTGTCCCGTTCGTTCGCGATCTTTTTCCGGCCACAGTGATGTCGAAGATTTGATGTTTTACCGGTTTCCCGATATTCGCGGTACACTCGTGAAATGGTCGTACACGAAAATGCAAATTTTATCGCTACCTCGGAGATGCTATGTCCCATCTCTCGTGCGCCGACTATAACACCACGTTCAAACTCACTTAAATCTTGATAACCTGCCAATGTGGCAGCAGTAACCGATCTAGCAGCTTTGCCAGACACTTGTTGTCTTATATATACTCTGATTGGTTCTATACCTCTGTTATTTGCATATGCACGTATATAACAGTTTTTTGGCTCTGCAGTATATAAACCCCATTATATGCACATATTTACTGGTCGGGGAACAATTTAAATGCCTGGTAATTTATACAGTACCACAGAGTAGATCAATACATAGAAACTAAATGATGTGTCGGTTCCTTTTATGTCGGAATACTTGTTCTGATTGGCTACGGTAAGCCCTGGAAGAGGGCCTTGTGTCCGATTGGCTACTGCATGCTGCGAAATGTTCTCTTATTGTTGGGTTCCCGGCTGGCGATAGTTTACCAGGCGCTGATTGGCGAACGGCGTTCCAATATGTTGCTGACCAGAAACACCATTTTTCTGATGTGTGCAGCTGAAGATCGCGGTATATGCGGTTGTTTCTCCTCTGTATTTTTAAGTACTCTATGGCACTACCTTACAATATGGAAACCAATTAGTTACGAGTGCACAGTGCCTACTTTAACACTACGCATTTTGTACGACTGTTGAGTTTAACACGTTTAATTATAACCATTAAAGTAATTTTTTGTTGTTCAAGGGTAATTAAGCACTTTAAAAATTCACCATTGAGAAATTTTAGTGCCCCTACCT
>NQII01000441.1:31951-84111 GCA_002778355.1 Clitarchus hookeri
GCAAGGACTGGCAAGTGCCCACCAAAGTTGGTAACGGTGGAGGAAAAGTAGTTCCGTGACATAAAGTTCAATTAAAATTCTTCGATAAACATTTTACAATACTAAACTGTTTTATTTTGCTTATAATTGTAAGAAATGGTAGATTTGCAATATCTTAACATTTGTAACAATTTCTCAGTTTCAATTGACGATGCATGAATAAAGTGAGGCGGCCTGTGGCAATGTTAATTTTACATATGGCAGAAGGATACACAATGACACACATTGTGTTGATACCTCCCCAGTGCTATGGCTTATGAGTAGGTATTGATTCTGCTCTCGGCGTAAGGCACCAGCAATTGATGCTAACCCTCAGTGCCAGGGCGTACGAATATGTTGATGCTACTATCCCTAGTTCCAATTTACCAAATAAATTCACCTTCTTTGCGAGTTAACATATGTCAGTTTTATTTTCGCTTAACAGGTTAACTTCTACATGAACACACGAGACAACTCCCCCCCCCCTTAGCTACGTAGGCTATGTAGGGCTTGACGCGGCGATTTGTCCCGTGGGGAGCAAGGTTTGTCATACTTCCTGTATGTCTCTACTTATCTGTCTCGAGGCAATGGTTGATCTCCCAGCCGGCGACCTGGGGACTGCTCCGTCACTCGGTGGACGGACTGCGACGCCTGGGCTGCGACCGTCCTTCACTGACCGGCGTTGACGTCTCGACATCTTCTCTCGGACTCGTTCCTCCCGGCGCCACTCCGCACTCCGCGCTTCCCATCGGCCGACTGCCTTTTCTTGGACTCTTCCCTCCTGCTCCGCTCCGCACTCCTCGCTTGACGACGGCCGACTGCCCCGTTCCTTCATTTTCCTCGTGTTTTTGTAAGCTCGTTCGCCATATTAAACTCGCATCATCTCTGCATGTGGTCGGGCTGACCGCCGCGTCCTCTGGGTCGTAAAACACGTGTTCGGCGCTCTGGCTACCCGCACATGCTGGCAGACTTGGTGGTCCCTTGATTCTGGCATATAAGTTTAAGTGCTCCATCCTGCACATGCTGGGACACTTGGTGGGCCCCTTGGTCAGCGCAGTGTTTCTTCTGCCTCCCGATATCGCATCGCTATTACCCTCGCACGCTCGCCAAAAGCTCTCATCATTTATTGCGGGCATCCCCTTGTGGCTGCGAGACGCAGCTGTGTCTGTCTTCCTCCGCATGTGGCCCCTACACCACATGTTCATTCCGCCTTGGAATTCTGGCGCCTTTCTTCTAGCACACTCGCCAAACCCTAAATATTTATTGCAGTAGCCAGCCTGCGAGTTTCGACAGAGTGTGCCTTCTGACGAAAAATATCTGTCGGGACGCGGGACGCGTCAGTGTGTACAAGTAGATATTAGAAGGGCTTTAAAAAATGCTCTGTTTATCGTGAACAGACAATACATACTTGTTCATTGCCTGTCATTGTCTGTCTGCAGGTGTTGCTTTCGGATTAGCATTTCTCTACTCCATGGGTGGGCAAATGGTCTACTGGCTCGGCTGGAGATCGGTGTTCTATGCCACGGGTGTCTTGGGTACCGTCTGGTATCTGGCATGGTACCTGCTCATGTTCGACTCTCCAGACAAACACCCGCGCATTTCTGAAGAGGAGCGGAGGTACATCAACGAGAGAATCTCCAGCTCACATACACAGGAGAAGGTTTGGAACTGCACTTATAGCTCTCTCACGACTCGGTGATGCTTAGACCCCCTAGTTACTCTCAGGATGTTTATTATCCAAAATCACCATCATGTTGGTGCCACATTAAAACATTTAAAAATAATTGGATTAGAGGCTTTTCAATCTTGGTTATATTTTTAAAAAAGAAAATTCTGAAATACCCTCACACCCAACTAGCTATGGACCTTACACAGCATGTAACGTTCGGGCAATTACACACTGCCGAATGTTACGTTGCCACGGCTTGCTCAAAGGTGAAACACGAGACTCAGTACAATTGGATGCTAATTAATTAAGAAATAAGTTCCAGGTTAGTTGTTATATATGTTTATTTAACATTTAGCGACACAGTTCATAGACGAATTTCCAGTATGCAGAGTAGGAACCGCTCAGAGATAAATATACAAGTACAGACCAGCGCCACAGTAATTTACAAATTATTAATGTCTCAAACTTGCATCGAAACAAATATTAAATGTGTCAACCTCCCACACGGGCGGAGAAATAAAATAAAGTCTAGTTGCCGATGTGGGAGTTATTGTCCTGCCCGACCCGACCTAGACGACCATTGTTTGACGGAACTGAAGGGCGACTGCCCTCGCCGCCGACTGACTTGAAGTGCCTGCTCCTGAAGTGAGACTGCTTGAAGGGCAACAGACAGATGCATCTTTTGTTCTGCCTATCACCCCCCTCTTCTGAGATAAGGGCACTGCCACGCACGCTTTCCACTCGTTATCGATACTGATCTGCACGAAACTGCGTTGTAGGAACTAAAACTGTCGACTTCAACATAAACGGACTTCTCGTACAACAAAACTTGTACGATGCAGCCTGAAAGTATCTAATTAATGCTGACGCTTAACAAAACTCCAACTTTCGAAACGAAACGGTAACTGGACTCCTGGTAAAACGTAAACAGCAGACATCCGCTCGATAACCTACAATAGCACACATCTGCCGAATAAACTATCACGGGAAACGAGCCACCACGGCTTTAAACTTCAAACCCGATAAAAATATTACGAAGCTTGGCAAAGCTTAAGAGAAACGAAAGAAATTTAAACACATGTCCCGACAATTTAGACTACTGCGTCATTACATGCAGTACAGACAAGTAAAGGGAACTACGAACTCATAATTACGCCACAATTTTAATTCTGTCAAAATTCGGCAAAATCAATATTGTGTCATAAATATGAGTTATGTCTGTACTGCTGTAAGTTCAATAGCTAGTTGGGTATAGGAATAATTTCGGAACGTTCTTTTTTAAAAATACAAACAAGCTAGAAAAACCAATAATCCAATATGAATCGGAAGGTTTCCCTTAAATATTGCTTTCTTAAAACAAGTTTTATGAAAATTATTCTTTGACACAAATGGGAGATAGACCTGCTCTATTTCGACTGCTATCCCGATACATTGTTAATGACAAAAATTAAACCAATAAAACAGAAAGGCAAACTTGGACATTTTTAAGTAAGTCAAGTTAAGTACTTTGTGTTAAGTTTTCATTTTGTTCCTGAGTGTATCGCTTTGGGTCAGTACGAAACTGACCTTCACAGCACAGGAAAAGATATGAAGACTGGCTCATTTAATTTACAGTACTTGAAGGATTGTGGCCACCTAACTGTCACGCACAAATGCGTAAACGAGTTTCAATTGGCCGAGTTAATCTGGTCCGAAACTCATGTGAAATTATTTTAGTAATATTGCGAGGCTCATGTAATTTCATGTTCTGAAACTTCAAATTGTATTTCATGTTTTATAGATACCCACACCATGGAAAGCCATACTGCTCTCTGTTCCTGTGTGGCTCATATTTCTTACGCACTGGGGTTGTTCGTGGTGCATGAACCTGATGTTAACACAAGCTCCAACATACCTTTACACCGTGCACGGCTGGAACCTTCAAGTGGTAAGTACTGGCGGTTCTGCATGGATACAGTTCTCCAGTAATGGTATATTATAATTTACAGAATGGTCAAATGCCCAATGGAGTGGAGAGATTTGGGCGACTCTTAAAATCGAGGACTTGAGAGTCGTATCCGGCCGTGTATGCTAAGCACGTGTGTTTCACCAACAAATCCTCGGCTAGTTTGAGTACGGTTAGTTGTGGCCAGTTTAACTGGATGGTAAAATATTACTCTTGGCTCCTCCACTCTCAGCTGAAACCTAGATCACTTTCGCAGGAAACGGACTTGCAAATGGAAGAAGATACTGCTGAAAGAGTTTGCCTCTTTTCAAATTCCACATATGGGTCAAAAGCACCACGATGGCAGATTGCCCTAGGGTTTCATAGCAGCCCAGCAATAAATTGAAAAATTTACATAATAATAATAAATGAACACATATACGTATATTATATAAAGCTTCATATATTCTATTAGTGACAATTGTCATGCTTTAATTGTCGTATTTCCGGATTGTGTCCCAGGCTGGCGTGATGTCTGCTCTTCCTCAGCTGTTAACTTCCGGTTGCTCGATTGGCTTGGCTGTTGTGTTCGACAGGCTAATTAAGAAGAACACAATGACTCGGACAAATGTTCGGAAGTTGGTCATAGCATTATGTAAGTTCATTATTTATAGGTATTTTTACACTATATGCACGGTCATTAATAATTCACGTTAAAACATAAAACGTGTTCGTATAAATAAATATAAGAAGTTGTGTGGGGGATAATTGGAGTCAAACTATTAGACAAAAAAACAACAACAAATGTCTGCATGAATGTGTATCGAGCTACCGTCAGTTTCCTTCTAAATGTTGGGGCCACCGGGTTCAATTCCCGACGGGCGACTCTAAGCAACGAGATTTCGAGAGCCAAATTTGGTGAAACGAGGCGAATATGGAGCAGCCCTTGAAATAAAGTTGCGGAGAGAACGGGACATCTCCGAGAAAATCCGCCGACCAGTGGCATCGTCCGGCATGATTCCCACTTGCGGAAATCGTAAAGCGACCCCGCCGGGATTCCAACCTGGTTAGTCATGAAGGGAGGCAAGCGCTGTAGCCGCTGAGCCACAGTGGCCCCAAGAAACAGGAAGTTGTATCGCCACACCACCAGTAAACACTGTCGTAACAACACTATCCCAATTCTCGGAAAAATTCAAATGAAATTTATTAAGTTTATAATTAAATACTTGTATTTAAATGACAATGAAGACTGTTTTATATAAATATATTTTATAAAAAGCCACGATAAATTTTTTTTTCTTACACAGTTGTCTGAAGTAAGTTAGAGAATTGGTGTTTTTTTACAGTTACGGCAGTATTTTAATGGGAGTGCGATATGGTCTCATGCTCACCTTCGTATATTCTGTAACAGATATGTGAACTTTAAACACAAACGCTATTGTAGTCTATTGGCGGTACCTTTCACACTTTTAAAATCACGCCTTTGTATATGGCGTATCTGGTTATTTCCAAAACATGTCAAGTGTTACAAGCGATTTTTTATTTCTGTTAACATTAAAGTATCCTATTTATTTTTAATTGAACTCTTTCTTATATTTTATCTATAAATTATAACACCTCGGTCATAATTAATATTAATTAAAACTGAGAGAAAATGGGAGTGAGACAGTTTTCATGTAAAATATTATTAAACTGAGTGCGGCCGACTGCGGCGTATTTATCTAAAACTTAGTTAAGGTTTGTTTTCACGAGGCGGAGTAACAGCCTGAAAGTATAACTTCAGCGGGGTTTCAGAAAAGTTGGAAGTGACAATGGATGGTCCATAATTATTTCCAGGCTCTTTGGTGCAGGGAGTGTCCCTGACAGTAATGGCATTCAGCGGCTGCAACTCTGCCATTGCGATGGCGGGTATGCTAGTGACAGTCTGCGTGCAAGGACTCGAGACTTCAGGACAGCTGGCAAGTCTCGTTGACCTCAGTCCGAATTTCGCCGGTAAGAATCACTTTACTAAACTAACACAGCTGTCAAGGCGTTGCTGTTCAATGGACGAAAGAAGCACGCAAGGTCCTTACGAAAATCCTGATAGTCGGTAAATTAAATTAATAACAAAATAGTTATTATATCAAGTAACATTATGTAAAATAAGTCCTTTAAAAACGCAGGAACATTTCTACTTTCTTTATCCCAGCACATACGATAAGAAACTCAATGCTGTGAATTTGTCATTTTGCGTTAATAATTTTTGTAACACGCTTATTCCTTGTGCAAAAACCAAATGGCTCATAAATAACCTTTGCAGTCTACAATTATGCTGGTTGACAGCCAGGGTATGGCATTAAAAAATACCATAAAAAATATAATCATGATCATCAGCGAGTCACTGCTGACACCGTGCACACTGGCGGAAAATGGGAAATGAACACCCGGATGGAATGGTCCCACATGAATGAAGGTTTCATTGAATAATTATACAGTATGTAGACTGTATATGATAATAATCACAGGGTCATACACCTATGTATAGAGGCTACAGAGTGTCTTGAACAACAATGTGAGTATCTTGTGTAGCCGCCTTTAGCGACGTTACAGTCCTGCAGTCGTGCATAGAAACCATCATAAAGATGTCGGGTGTCATCTCGGGGAATAGTGTTTTACACCACTTCCACCTGTTGTAGTTAGTGGAGACTTGCTGCACGTATTGCAGACCCCAACAAACGCCGTCCCATGATGTCCCAAGCATGTTCAATGCGGGACAGGTCGGGTGATCGTGCAGGCCAGGGGAGCTGACGAACACCTTCAAGATCGCGTTGGGTAACACGAGACGCTTGTGCACGGGCATTGTCCTGCTGGAAGAGGACATCTCATTGGAGTCGTAGGAACGGCAAAAAATGAGTTGGATGATGTTCTGGATGTAGTTTTTACTGTTCAGTGTTCCTTCAACAAACACCAGAGGCGTGCGGTCATTGTAGGCTATTGCTCCCCAGACCATGATGCCAGGAGTTGGTTCTGTATGTCGTTGTCGTATACACTCTGGTCGTTGCTGCTCTCCTGGTCGACGACGCACTCGCGAACGACCGTCACTGGCGCCAAGGTGGAATCTGCTCTCATCACCAAACACAACTCCACGCCATTCATCCCTCCAGTTGCGTCGTTCGCGACACCATCCGAGGCGGGCTGCACGGTGATTGGGTGTGAGAGGAAGCCCTTCGAGCGGCATCCTTGATCGTAACCCAGCGTCCAGCAAACGGTTGGTGATAGTCCTAGCTGACACTCTGGGTGTAAAAGTGGCCCTAATCTGTGCGGTGGCCACCGTGTGATCAGCAATGGTTGCTTGTCTGATGCGGCGGTCCAGGCGGGAATCCTTATGCTGCTGTAGTCCGGAACCAGGTTGACGAGCATGTGCACCATCGTTGGACCACCGGCACCACCAGTCATGCACAACAGACACTTCACGTCTACGCATTGGGCAATTCTTCGGAAGGACCATCCAGCCTCCCTCAGGCCCACAATATAACCTCGTTCAAAGTCCGTTAATTCCATAAAGTATGGTCATCTATGCCATTGTGGCATATCTAAACTGTTATTACTACACACAGGTCGATGCTTGAAACAACAGAGTGCCCTTTCACCAAGTCAACTACAGTTGCATTTGTCACAGCCATGTTATGCCTAGTGCGCTGTTCCTACTCTGTCCACAGCACAGCGCTGTCTGTTGATCATTGCATGTACTGCCCTCTATCAGTGCCCCATGCGCAGATGGTGTTTCTACGTCACCGCTTTAGTGGTGTTCATTTTTCATTTTCCACCAGTGTATATACATATAGAAACTTTCAAAGAGTGTAGTATTCACTATGTCGGTAAGCATCTTTAGATATGTCTTTCCTTGATTAGTTACTCTGCAGACTAACATGTTAGGTAGTGGTTCTTGGCTGTTGGCTCCAAATTTTTGGCACATGCGCATTAGTATGAAGCGTGCAATCCTTGCCACATCACCTCTAGTTTCTCAGAAGTTATCTTAATCAGTTTTGGGCCTGCATCTTGGCAGAGATATTTCGACATACCTTTATTCATTTTAATTTTCAGTGTAATCAACGGACCAGACCAAACCAAAACTAACCAACAATTTCTTGTGAATAGCAGTTGTTCAGTTTTGACACGGGATTGCTTTTGGATGAGTCACCAGGGATCAGTAATTCTAGACCACTTCGTCTGGTGTACTGTGCACTAGTTCATATATCTTATGCACTTTTGGAATCCATTGGGTAAAACTAACAACTGATATAAAAAAAAGTTCACAGTTGAAGAATATTTACATTCTTTGACAATATTTATAGCTATAATTTTGTATTTTTTTTACCAGCTTAATGTGTTTTCCTTGCATCGTCTGGACTGTAAACTGATCACTTTGTAACATTTCACAGGTATTCTTCTCGGGATCATGAATGCAGCGACATCAATGTCAGGATTCGCTGCTCCCACAGTTGTTGGCCTCATTACGAGAGGGAATGTAAGTTAAATAGAATGATAAGTTGACATCCTGAAGTCGTAGTGCTTAAGCTAGTTTTTAGTTCTATTGACGTTTCTAAAGTATGTGCAATGTCCTAAAGTAACTTGAAAAATTTAAATATATATTTAATTATGCAACAGCTTTAAATACTTCACTTCAAATACGCCTATTTATAACTTTTGTTTTCAAATTTTAATTTTTAAATGCCAAAACAGACATTTAAAAAAAAAAACTCTTAATTACTTATAACACTGTTGATGCAAATAATATTATTGATACACGATATCACTGTTATTACAAAATCAAAAAATATAGCGACACCTTTACATATATCCAAAAATAATATAATATACATTTTTTTTAGTCAGTACTATTATCTATAAATTTACAATCAGGTTTCATTTCGTCGGTGTTATTTGTCCATAGCTGTGAGATGTTTTTCCGTTGTGTCCCGTAGTACGGAGGCAAGATAGACAAAGCAACCATTTGAAAACTCCAGTGGTTGTTGCTGGGATTCGAACTCATATCATCTGCGTTGAAGGGAAGTAATACTACTCACTACAGCACAAAGGCTGTCAGTTTGAAAGGGCTTGGGACATAAATTAAGTGCAAATGCGTCAGCTGAGTTCTTCAGGATTTGGAAGCGAACATGGAAAAACTAAAAAGTTTCAACCTTTGATATAGGCTGTTCATGGGAAACTGAGCAGTTTTGAAAGCCATGTTGAAGATCTACTTGTATGCATATCGTGTATTCTAACGCCACATGTCAAATTAACGCTTTCACGTACCTAGCCACTTTATTCATGCGCCACTCAAGTGAAACTTTGCAATTGTTAGAAAAGTACACTTGTATGCAAAAAAAAAAGCAATTATTTCTGTGTTCACACATATTTACGTAACTCTTTTAATTAAACATTAACATATGAAACTAATTTTTCTTCGTCGTTACCAACTTTACTGGGCGCCTACCGGTCAGTGAGCCCCTTTGAAATATATGCAAGTAGGGGTAGTGACATTATTTAAAGGTTTATTTCGAAATGGCTCAATTAACCGCGAACGGCCTAAAACGGCATTTGCCAGCTCTGTGGGGAACTACATTTCAATACGGCTGTATTTATTTCGCATAACATCTTGCGCCGCTATAACATAACAAATTTACGGCGTCAGATACATATCAACAGAAATAAATCGCTCTGGAAGGATATTTTCTATCGTAGGTAGTAAAATAATTATGTCCGATCGTCTTTTCTTCTTTGGCATATATAATATTGTAAAACGCGATTAGACCTCTATAACATTAATATATGTGCCATGCCCACTTAAACAAAACAAGTGCCCCATTTTAATATGCAATATGGTACTGAATTAACTGGCGATACTGGCAGGAGTGATAAACTGTACGATAATAAGAATATTCCAGTTGTAAAACCATGTGCGGAAACACAGGCGAACATTATCAGAGAGAGGTTAAGGGCGTCAGATACCATAACATTAATTATTTTATATTTGTACCAAACATTGTTCAACTTGTATGCCTTGTCTTCAATGGCATTTTCCTCGAATAAAAAAATTACACATTTTTTTTTTTTAATAATTTGATGTCAAATCCGAACATGTTCTGTTTTGCTGCAGTCTTTATAACAAATACCAACTAAGATGAACTAATGAAAACTATATCAACCTAAACTAATGCCGTGGTCTTCTGCGAGACACATTTGTAACCGCTAAATAACAATTCATGCATTTATTTAAAAATGTTAAAAATTTTTGCCTGTTTTTAACATTTCTTAAAACATACATGAACTGTTATTTGGTTATTACATAAATGTCGTGCGGTAATTTAACATCGCGGACGAGTACAGACGTGCTTTTGGAGCAAATTAGTTTTCCACCGTCCCGAATTAGTATGGGACGAGGACGTAATTATGGGAGGAGATATTACTCAATATCTGTTTTTCGGAATATTGAATTATTTAGTACTGATGTTGCTAAAGACGGTCAGGTTCTATGTAAGCCAGTTTCACAAGCTCAAGAAAGTTACGTTTTGTTATCTTTAATGTACGGATATGGTATTCAAGGTATGACTGCTAACCCTGGTAGCGGTATTTTGGAAATGTCTTTCTACAGGAAAGCTCACAACAATCCCGGTACATCTGTTAATTATTTTAACCAAATTCAGCACAGAAATGAATTATTTATTTAAAAGTAATTAATAAAAATTAATAATTTCAAATAACTTTATTTAAGCAGCATAAACGAATTGTACGTGGCCAAGAACTCGAATGTCACCACAACTACCAACTAATTTTCGGAACAACCATATTTCATCACCCAACTATCTTCACCTTTATTCGTGAGTACGGTACAGGAGCTTGAGCAATATACACGACAGCACTTTGATTTAATACACTTTCATGAAGAGCATACGTCTTTCAGAATATAATATCTCGTACATCAATTTGGTTAATATAGTGAACAGATGGGCCTGGATTGTTGTGAGCTTTCCTGTAGAAACACATTTCCAAAATACCACTACCAGGGTTAGCAGTCTTACCTTGAATACCATATCTGTAAATTAAAGACAACGAAAAGTAATTTTCTTGAGCTTGTGAAACATGCTTACATAGAACCTGATCGTCTTTCGCAAAATCAGTACTAAATCCTCCAATATTTCGAAAAACAGATCTTGAGTAACAATGGGGTAAAATGCATGTTTTGCAGAATTTGACATCTGAACATATTTAATATAAATGGTTTATGAACATACATATATATAATACATGTGTTTCATATATGGGCCGATTGTACTCACTAATGTTTTTACTATTACATTTGTTTTATGCCATCGTAAGGTATTCTCCTATTTGAGGTGCTGGGTGCAAACAATCTTCAGGATGCCATTCTGAGCACATCTGGACAACCGTGACGGTCTGCAGTCTCTACCAACTACTTTATCAGAAGATTCAGAATGACTGTCTATATATAGCAGGGTCCAGTAGGCGACGGACGGAGGTTGTTTGTAGTGTATGTGTGTTGTTTCAGCAAACGACAAGTGCGTGGCAGAAGGTGTTCCTGATCTCGGCGGCCATGGTGGTGGTGCCAGACATACTGCACCTCGTGTTCGGCACCTCAGAGCTGCAGCCCTGGAACTCCTCAGGTTCCAAGGTCACGGACACGACGGCCAATAAGGAGGAATTGCAGGAGCTCAACTCCACAGCACGCCACGAGGACGACCAGGAGAACAAGTAGTCGACGTACGTCTCTCTTTGTGAGCCGAGACTCAGTACCGCAGTGGAGAACCAGCTGCCACACACGCGTCTCTTGGCAGCTGTATATCTTCTCGAACCCTTTGTAGTTTTCGGTGCCCTGCTGTTTGAAGTATTCAATTTGTCGGTGTTTACAACTTGCTGCCGTAACAAAGACAAACGAAACTCGCGTGGAGTAAAATTCGACAGAACTTTAATCCACGTGGAAAGGAACATGAGCGTCCGAATTCACAAAATAACACTTTGTCAGAAAGGGATCACTGACAAGTGAACGAGGACATTTAATACTGAATTTGGACACAACCTTGAACTACAAGTATAAATAATTTCGACGATTTTACTCAGTATTACCTTATTATTTGCGTGTCTATCATATGTTTATACGGTATATTAAAACCATATTCTTATATTATTTTTTTTTATTTACCTCTACTTAAAATTAAATTTTTTTCATTATGTAATTTTTTTTTAGCTTCACGGGTAATGGACTAAACAAAAGTAAAGTTAATATTTATCTTGTATTTTTTATGTGTTTGGAAATATAAGGCACATGGAGCCTGAAATGTGGAATGAAAGGAAAACAATTCAATATGTTCCTTTCTGAGCGAACACTGCGAATATGACAAGCACAAAAATAAGTTATATCGAAAGCAAGTGTAAGAAATAATAGGAAAGTAATTGTATCCTCCTTATATGTGATGTATGATGGCATGATGCAAGTTTGTGCTAATTGTGTCCTCTTTGTATGCGATGTATGATGGCATGATGTAAGTTTGTGCTAATTGTGTCCTCCGTGTACGTGATGTATGATGACATGATGTAAGTTTGTGCTAATTGTGTCCTCTTTGTATGCGATGTATGATGGCATGATGTAAGTTTTTTCTAACTGTGTCCTCCGTGTATGTGATGTATGATGACATGATGTAAGTTTGTCCTAGTTGTGTCCTCTTTGTTTGGGATGTATGATGGCATTATGTAAGTTTGTGCCATAAAACCTTTAACAACCGACCCGAAGGTGCTTGTTGCTTTAAGAGTTCGCTATAAAGGTGAAATAATTTAAAGGATGTGATGACGAAGCTGTCGACTAAATGAACTCTGTTCCCGGTGGAACTCCCAGCGTTTTGAAACTACTAAGTGGATTCAGACACTTTGTTGTGGCAATTGGTCAAGTGAATACAGTGAAGTTAAGCGGAAAACTGAAATAACGGCTTTATAATTAGGTGGAAAAACTAATTCAAGATCAATTTTGCCAAATAATCTAGATTCTGTACCAGCTGAAGAAAATCTTCATCGTAACCACTGCAAAACTGATGAAGGAGTTCTAGTTTATAACACTAGTACCAATTACGAATTTGAACAGATTGGAATACAGTTGTTCTACAAGATCCAGCTGAGCTAAATTACCACGAAGCGGATAAAATTTTTTGGCCGCATCGGCATGCACTAAACATATCAAAATTTGAAGAGAGAAATTTATATACCTAACCTACAGTCTTCATTAAAAAAATTTTATCGTTTCATCTTATGTAAACTTAACTTACCTATCGGTCTGGTAACTTTATTCATGCTTCGACAAATTGTAGCTGAGAAATTGCTAGGTAAATTACTGCGCTACTAATATGTCAATTTTTACTCAAACGTTTATAACGCAAACGTAAATGAATCCTGCGTCCACAAGTGTAAACTTAACACTTGTTACACAACTATCATCTATCAGCCTGTGATGGTTTAGTAAAGTTTCGTATAAGAAAAGGTGATGTAGGTATTTTCTTGTCCATAAGTGTGTATGTGTCTTAAGGTGGCTGTATGTTAAAAATACACTGTTCTGGGAGCAACTGCATGTCTGAAATATATCTGAGAGAGTGTCTGCACATAATGGAACACGACGGTCTAAAAATGACTGCATTCTGAAATATATCAGTCACAGAATGGTTCTATGTTTTAAGTGCACCGGGCTGGGAGTGGCTGCATACTTAAATATATGTTGGTGTGTGGGTGGCTGCGTATCTGAAATACAGCGATCTGGGATTAACTGTGTATTTGAATTATGTTGAATGGGTGTAGCTGTATATCTGAAATACACTGGTTTGGGAACAGCCAATTGTCTGAAATATATCAGTCTGAAAGATATTGTGTATCTGAAATACACCGGTCGGGGAGTAGCTATGAGTATGGAATATGCAGGTCTGGGAGCGACTGTACGTCTGATATACACAGATCTGGGAGCAACAGGTTGGTGATGGCGATATTGTGTATCTGAACTACTTCAGTCTTAGACACATGTACGTCTGAAGAAGACTTGTCAGGAAGCAGCTGCATGTAGGAATACGTCGGTCTGAGAGCAAATATTACACATGTGATATGCATCGTGGAGGGAGCAACTGTTTTATGAAGTACTTGCGAACCGGCCCGGCTTCGCCCGGGTACAGTTGAGTTTTACAGTGATACACTAATAAATAAATTGGATAAAAAAAATTCGTTTATGCGAAAACAGAATTATAAAATTATATACTATGTTGGCCTAGGTTTTTAACTGATTATGGCAACCCAAAAGGAAGTAAATATTTTTTACCCGATAGCCAAGAAGTATGGTATAGTTTTTGGAGTGTATATGTGCAACTATCGCGTAGTTACCACATTTACGCTATCGATATATGAAAATCAAAACGTGAGTTTCATCATTTGTAGCTTTAGAAATAAGTGTACCTAGGTACTTCTTTTGCGCTTGACTGAGGGATCTTAATCGATCACCAAAGTTAAGCAACGTTCCCAGCGGCACACATTTGGATGGGTGACCGTTTAGTGGCATAACATCTGAGCGCTTCCGGGCTTCGGAGGCAAGTTAAATATTCGGTCCCGGTTGTTATCGATTGATAGCAGACGTTTAGCCATTTCAGAGGCCCTTGGGTGGCCTGATAAACTCTGACACCAGAGGAAGAAAATATTTCGGTTCCCAGCCGTTGCAGAATTTCGTTTCGTTGTTATTCCACAGGATCCGCATGAAAAGTATCCTATGTCCTATTCCAACACCTAAAGGAACTACATATCAAGTTTCATCAAAATCCGTTCAGCCGTTATGGAGCTGAGTTCGGTCACGTTCCCAGCCGTTGCAGAATTAGGTTTTGTTGTTATTTCACAGGACTCGTAAAATTTACCGGGATAATAAGTATTGCATGTCCTATTCTAGGACCTAAAGTACCTACATACCAAATTTCATCAAAATCCGTTCAGCTTTTATGGAGCTGAGTCATAACAAACACACACACATAAACACACCCTTCACATTTATAATATTAGTATGATGTAAGGATAGTAGAGAAATGTCGAACGGTTTGTAATCAAGTCGCAAAAAAACAGCTTTTAGGGCACTTACATGGCTTGCGCTGACTAAACCATTAGAGATACATCAAATTAATATGCTACGGAATTGTAGCTCTCAAAAAGGCATACAGAAAAGTCCGCTATAGCACATGTTTATAGTGTAAGGGTGACCCACAGAGACCATGTTTGTCTTTCAAAGTATCGCTGTAAAAATTAAGTTGTTACCGGGCGAAGCCGGGCCGGTTCGCTAGTATGATATATTTCATATTACTTCCAAGCTAATGTTTACTCTGTTTTAAAATTGGTGACATAAATTTTTTATTTGCATGGTTTTTGAATCAATGAGAGAATTATTATATTACATATTACCAGAATTTCAATATTTTTGGCAAAAAGCACTTTATAACAAACACGCTATGTCGCAAAACCGAGAAAGAGTAAAAGGAATATAATTATATCACAAAATAAAAAGTAAATTTGTTCTTATTTATTTGTGATAAGAATGGTTGGAAATTTTACTAAAGCTATCAAAGGGCATAAATCATTACCAGTTTTTTTCTCTCCTAGATGACTGCATTTTTTACTTTTACAAACTTTCACAAATTGTACTCACATGAGTGTTTATAAAAGTTTAATCTTCAAGCTCAGAAATTGTGACTTTGAAATGGACAGTAATACTTCAAATGCGAGTAACTGTCACCAAATTAATATTTACCCATCCTTAAATTTTTTTATGTGAAAACTCTAGTTCTTTAAAATTGAAACACAAATTAAAGACATAAAAATTACGAAACATTTTTTATTAAAAACAATAGATTTTATATCTTATAACTGAGACAATCTCTAGACAAAGAGATTTTACTATTGCTATTTTGTGCTCATAATATTATCTTCTAATGTTTCTTTATGTCATCCTACAAATAGACATAAGTAAATAATTATTATTCTGAAATAAATAAAATCATCTTTATTTTTTAAATATTATTTTAGCCCATACCGAATTGTAAAATGTGCAACAAACATGTGATACCGAATAAGTTACATACCAGTTTCACTATGAATAGTACAATGTACATATGTAAGTAAAATAATTAGCATGATTTTAATTTTTAAAATATTAATTACGGAAACAGTACAAAACAACGTGCAGACAAAATAAAACCCATACTATAAAGATAATTGGTTTTAAAAAGTAAGTTGTTCATAAAAACGTTTCTTGTTGTGTTAAAAGGCTAACAGGGCAAATAAACTGGATACAGGTTGGAATCAAATATACTTTATTAATGAGAGTAAAACATAATGGTTAGATATTGGTTGAGAAAACATTCAGTGCGATTATGTACAATGAATTACAATAATAATAGTATAAAACACTGTGCTTGTATTTATTTTGACCACATAATCTCCAGTGTTATTTGTACAATATTTTGCAGTGTACTGTGAGCTGTTTGTAAAACAAAATTATACAAGCCGCTACACTTACGGTTTCGCACCAAGATTTTAATAACTTTCATTTTTTTTTAAAGTCACATTTTTTTTGAAGAAATTTTAAGAAATTTACTTTTATTGCCTTGGAAGGGGTTTAGTGATTACTAATATGTAGAGACATGAAAAATTCGCGAGTTCAATGACCTGCAGGCTAGAGACTACAGTCTTATGTACAAATCTGCCTATATTTGCTGTACACTGGTTGCCTGCTGTCACAGTGGATAACGACGATTGGGCGAGCGTTCTCCAACAGGTGTCAAACACCGTGTGGACCAATGGGTAAAGTTATATATACACACGTGATTTGAATTCTAGCTTGACTCAAAATTAATCAGCGAATTTGTCAGTTCTCTACTAATATGACTACAATTGCTAGTCGCCAGCTACAAGTAGAAAGACAATGCAGATAAGCCGTATTTAATTAAAAATACTATCAGGTCTACCACAAAATATTATAACTGAAATGAAATAGTCTACACAGAATGATCCCAAAAATCCTCATCAAAGAGCTGTAAGATGACTGCTTACGCAATGTGAGAAAGAAAACATTTAGGACTTAAAATTACAAGGATGCCACGCACGCGTTCATAAAAATCGAGATTTACAAATAATTTTTTTAAAGATATCAGAAAATGCACGAGTTGAAAGTGAAAAATTCCTAAAAATCGTAATATTAATAATACATGGCCCCAAGAGCTTTTCATGCGTTCGAGGCACCGAAGTAAGGGAACGATACTAACACGCATGCCGAGCGCCTCATCGCCTCTACGAGATAGATGTGCTGTGTTTACGCTGATGCGCTGTAATATGCAAGTTATATATATATAAAGGCAGGACTTCATTAAACACGATGAAAGCCCACATTCTAAACTATGTCCTATGGCGAGCTCTACTATGTAAGTGAGATCTATAAGAGCGGGACTTCATTACACACAATGAAAGCCCACATACTAAACTATATCCAATGGTGCACTGTACTATGCAAGTTATATCTATAACAGCGGGACTTCATTACAAACGATGAAAGCCCACATACTAAACTATATCCTATGGTGAGCTCTACAATGTAAGTGAGATCTATAAGAGCAGGACTTCATTAAACACGATGAAAGCCCACATTCTAAACTATGTCCTATGGCGAGCTCTACTATGTAAGTGAGATCTATAAGAGCGGGACTTCATTACACACAATGAAAGCCCACATACTAAACTATATCCAATGGTGCGCTGTACTATGCAAGTTATATCTATAACAGCGGGACTTCATTACAAACGATGAAAGCCCACATACTAAACTATATCCTATGGTGAGCTCTACAGTGTAAGTGANTACAATGTAAGTGAAATCTATAAGAGAGGGACTTCATTACAAACAATGAAAGCCCACATACTAAACTATGTTATATGGTGAGCTCTACTATGTAAGTGAGATCTATAAGAGCGGGACTTCATTACACATGATGAAAACCCACACACTAAACTATGTCCTGTGGTGCAGTGCACTATGCAAGTTATATCTATAACAGCAGGAAATCATTACACACGATGAAAGCCCACATACTAAACTAAGTCCTATGGTGAGCTCTACAAAGTAAGTGAGATCTATAAGAGCGGGACTTCATTAAACACGATGAAAGCCGACATTCTAAACTATGTCCTATGGTGAGATCTACTATGTAAGTGAGATCTATAAGAGCGGAACTTCATTACACAAAATGAAAGCCCACATACTAAACTATGTCCTATGGTGAGCTCTACTATGTAAGTGAGATCTATAAGAGCGGGACTTCATTAAACACGATGAAAGCCGACATTCTAAACTATGTCCTATGGTGAGATCTACTATGTAAGTGAGATCTATAAGAGCGGAACTTCATTACACAAAATGAAAGCCCACATACTAAACTATGTCCTATGGTGAGCTCTACTATGTAAGTGAGATCTATAAGAGCGGGACTTCATTACACACAATGAAAGCCCACATACTAAACTATATCCAATTGTGCGCTGTACTATGCAAGTTAGATCTATAACAGCGGGACTTCATTACAAACGATGAAAGCTCACATACTAAACTATATCCTATGGTGAGCTCTACAATGTAAGTGAAATCTATAAGAGAGGGACTTCATTACAAACAATGAAAGCCCACATACTAAACTATGTCCTATGGTGAGCTCTACTATGTAAGTGAGATCTATAAGAGCGGGACTTCATTACACATGATGAAAACCCACACACTAAACTATGTCCTGTGGTGCAGTGCACTATGCAAGTTATATCTATAACAGCAGGAAATCATTACACACGATGAAAGCCCACATACTAAACTATGTCCTATGGTGAGCTCTACAATGTAAGTGAGATCTATAAGAGCGGGACTTCATTAAACACGATGAAAGCCGGCATTCTAAACTATGTCCTATGGTGAGCTCTACTATGCAAGGGAGATCTATAAGAGCGGAACTTCATTAAACACGATGAAAGCCGGCATTCTAAACTATGTCCTATGGTGAGCTCTACTATGTAAGTAAGATCTATAAGAGCGGGACTTCATTACACATGATGAAAACCCACACACTAAACTATGTCCTGTGGTGCAGTGCACTATGCAAGTTATATCTGTAACAGCAGGAAATCATTACACACGATGAAAGCCCACATGCTAAACTATGTCCTATGGTGAGCTCTACAATGTAAGTGAGATCTATAAGAGCGGGACTTCATTAAACACGATGAAAGCCGGCATTATAAATTATGTCCTATGGTGAGCTATACTATGTAAGATAGATATATATAAAGGCGGGACTTCATTAAACACGATGAAAGCCCACATTCTAAACTATGTCCTATGGTGAACTCTAATATGTAAGTGAGATCTATAAGAGCAGAACTTCATTACACACGATTAAAGCCCACATATTAAACTATATCCTATGGTGCGCTTTACTATGTGAGATCTATAAGAGCGGCATTTCATTACACACAATGAAAGCCCAAATACTAAACTATATCCAATGGTGCGCTGTACTATGCAAGCTAGATCTATAATTGCAGGACTTAATTACACACAATGAAAGCACACACACTAAAATATGTCCTATGGTGCATTGCACTATGCAAGTTTGATCTATAACAGCGCGACTTCATTACACACGATGAAAGCCCACATACTAAACTATGTCATATGGTGAGCTCTACTATGTAAATTAGTTTTATAAGAACGGGACTTCATTACACACGAAGAAATCCCACATACCAAACTATGTTCAATGGTTGAGCTTTTCCAATATTTGTTAATCAGACTGTGCTGACAAGCTCTGAAAAGGCAATTATTTGTTATTATTTTCACGATTTTTAATGTTTAAATACAGTTAATATAAAAAATTCGGGCTTGTGTTATTGATTTTTTTTAACTTGCCAGGTTAAAAGTCGTATTCCTAAAATATTTATTTACTGTAATAGGAGCAACAGCGCAAACAACGAATGAAAAAAAAAAAATTTCAGTACTTCTGTGAAAATGACATGGGTATTTCACCCCTTCATTAAAAACATTAATGGTGCCGTGTTATCATCGTACTAAACTTTGTAGTTCTGGGCTGAGGTGAAAGTTTTTATGATAGTTGTAAATTATCGCTTTTCAATTAGTGAAAATTTGGCCTTGGTGGTGACTTTCCAGCGGGCTTATAGTTTTCGAGCAAAACTTAAAATAAGTCTGAAATATTTCCGTTGTTTCCTGCCATCTATGGAACATATCGGGTAACATTTTTTTTTTTCGACAAATAATAGGATATTTAATTAAAATTTCATAAATTTTAAAATTTAGTAAAAAAAAATATTATACCACCTAATACTATGCTGTTTCGAAACAAGTCGTTACTAATTATTTGTAAATAATGTAACTGAATATCACGATTTTCAAAGTCGTGTACATCACTTAAGAAACTTCGTACGTCATATTTTGTATAACATTTTATTTCTTCTTATTCGAAAGAAATGTTTTCACGGAGATTTAGTCTTGATTTCAGAAAAACCCTGTTTAACATATCCATGAGTTCAGTAGTTCAAATTATGTTCTAAACCACAAATATGTTATTATTTCAAAATAAATTTAAGACTATAAATAAACAACTTGTATACATTACGATGTGGCAATATTGAATCTAATGTCCGTTATTTGTAAACGTTGTCCTCACACCTGAACTTGAATTATAGTTTTAAAGTTGTAAGAGGTCAGGATGTTTTAAAGGAAATATTAATATTAATTAAAGGAAATAGTAATAAATAAGTATATGTAATCATTTTGCTAACTGAACCAAAACTACGATGTATGAGATTACTACACTCACCAAAGAAAACAAACTGCCATTGGTTAATTTGAAATACCCATATATACTAAATTTGAGTTTATGTATGGATATTTGTCTCAGAAATTTGTAGACTTGTTTGGACATATCTTGGTTTACGTCTATTTGTAAATCCATTTTTGCTAGAATATGTCGCAAGCGTTTTCTTTCCTCTACGATGGAGTTACAGAAATGAGTCATAAATGCCATGCGAAAGGACAAGGAACAAATCATGTAAATGTTAAAGGGAATTATATGTTGAACTGACTGAATTTCCTGGGGGTAATCCAGCAATAAAACTAGGAGCTCGGATAAGCGGAGTGTTAGAGATAACAAAGATAAAGTGAAAAATAACAGGATATGAAACTGGAATCTGTCGTTGATCGAGTAAAATATTTGACACAAATGATCATACAGGTTCATCAGATTCTGCAGTTGACGAGACGCCTGGGTTGCAAAGCGGACTTCCAAAATTGTCGATACTTGTTTGTTCAAATATCGGAAATGTTGTAGCAGAATATATAATAGTGTTGTGAATTCCAGTACCATGATACAGTTAATAAAGTGATACAAGTACAGCGTGAAAATGTCATCGATCCACTCATCGCTACTATAACAAACGAAAATGAAATGCAAAATGAAGTAAGTTGTGGCCACAAGAGTAAGTACCGCTACATGAAATAAAACCACCGAAATAGTTTCTCGGTAAATAGCTTTCCTGTCATGCAGGAACCTCTCGTCTATGTGGTGGAACTTGGCCAAAGTATCTTCTGTCCTTTTCCAGCGGTATACAAGAGGCAGAATAAGAAATATGACGTTTCTCACGAAGTAAAGAACTACACGGATGATAAAGTAACTTCTATCCGAGTGAAACAATATGTGCAATGACTTAAACTCTATCATCTGGGAGATGGAAAACCAAATGGCGGTAGCCAATAAGACAGCAGAGTACAGCAGCCACACCCACGAAGTCTGGTAACTGACGTTCAGCTGGTCGCTGTTCCAGGTCACCGGGGCCATGCCACATATCCTGGCCAAGTAGCACAGCGGACTAATGGCGGTATGCAGAGAGTCCACGTGTGAGAACATCTTCATATTGGGCTGCCAGTTCTTCAGAATTCCACAAAGTCCACAAGGAATACACCGCTACACAGTACCTAACCACACCTCAGTTTCAACTGTACTCTTTCGAGCGTGTCTAGGCAGCCAGGTTTGTTACCTCGGAGGACCGTTACACAGACATTTCGTGAGAACTGCTGACGCAATGTCGACAACCCGACTAGGGTCGCTCGTCAGACCCTTGGGGCGATATCAGTCCGACATTTGAGTGCTTGGGAAGTCAGGCGTATTCTTGACAATGCATAGCGACGGTGACATAATGGTGAAGTCTACAACAGGCGTCTCGTAACGAAGGAACAACCACAAAAGCCAACTGATGTTTTGTACTTGCTTTGGAGGACTTCTAGACTATTGAAAGGAACGACACTGATCGATAAAATTAATCTCCCTAACAGCTCGCGGCTGCGACCGACCTAGAGAGGAAGTTCGATATCGATCTTTGCGAGCGACTCAAGAATTCCGTGAGACCAAGTCCATTAACTACAGAATTTGATTTATCGAATTATTCCGACGACCTTTTGTTCTGAGTAAATTAAATTATATACTTGGGTTAGCAGGTCAGTCTGTAGAATTGAGAGGAACCTTCAACCAGGATACCGCCGGGATGTTATACACCTTACAACTGAAAAGTTCTATAAAGGTGCGAATTATGTCGAGACGAGGCTTAATTGAAAACCGTATATGTCTGAAACTTAAAGTGGTTAATCTCCATTTGTAAGGCCTCAGTTTCCCGCACAACAAAAGTTTTCTACTTATCGTGTAGTTTCCGACTGTGTGTCATGATGCCCCCCTGGGCCAAGTGGTCGGGCCTGTTCTCATCGTCCCTCATTATAAATATACTGGCACTTTGGATGAAGTCATTAGTGTCTGAGGATGACAAGGATGGAGGCTGGTCCCCGTAGTTCAGCACATCAAGTTCTTCCAGCTCTGTGATCGCAGCGAGTACAGTAGTTGATAACACGATATAGACTGTTCACGGTAAAGTGAGCACTTTTGAGGCCCTACTTACCTTTTCCTATCAGCCATTTTTTTTTATCTTTCCACCACTTTTTAAAAAAAACTATTTGTATGTAAGTAATAAACAAAGTGTATATATTTAACCGGACTCAACAGTTAAAGTATAAGACTAAAATAAAATATGTTTACTAACAATTATTCCAAATGAGAGGGCTTCTAAAATTGCTCGCATTATCGCGAATAGCCGATACACATATACACCATACTCCTACAGGCCCACGTAACCCAAAGATACACAGACAGGAAAGTGATCTCATAAGCCTTTCTTTAAGTAGGCTAAAAAGTATCTTCGGGTTCTGTATATCAATAAGTCCAAACATTTTTAATTCTGTCATATTTACTCAACTTGAAAAGCCAATTTGCAGCCTACAAAGATTTCCAAATGGGCAGTGACTGATTCAGACGAGCATTATTTAAAAAATTGGGATAATGTGTCGGCATTATTTCAAACAACAAATATTATACTTCACCAAAATAAATTTACATAAAGTTCATAATATTTCGGACAGGGTGCTGTGGCCAGACGGTACTTAAAAACAGTTTATCGCACATAGGGTAGACGTAGGCGGCGACGACGTCATCAGCATCTTGAATGCAAACCATTTTTATAAATTTTCTATTCCGGACATTGAAAATCATTCTATTCGAAAGCCAAGATCAATGGTTACGAACTCAGTGTCTAATCCCATTAAAATGTATTACTAATGCATTCCAATGTGCCCCCCAAAGCAGATACGCCAAAGTTTTATTTCTTTGGAATGCATAGAAGATTGCTTTCATTGCATACACGTCGCATTTTAGTACTGCAAGACCAATTAAGAATATCAATTAAATTAAATAAACAAAATAGTTAACTAAGATTAAACAAATTAAAGGTGAAACTGAATTTACAAAACTAACCAACCTAATATGGGAAAAAATTTAACAAAGTCTGAAGGAGCAATTAAATATTAGCAAACCAAATAAATATTGACAGAGATAATTAATTAAATAATCTTCTGGAATGTACCCATTACAAACTTATACACACAATTAAGGTTGTTTCTTCTCAGGTTGGCAAATAAAAATTTTCGCAGCCAAGTTGTACTAATGTTGCATGTGTACCGGATTTTCTTCGTTTTGCATGTTAACAAATGTAATAATTGCAGTTTTAATAATGTAAATGTAATTCACATTTCAGAACTTAAGACCCCTTCTGGCACCCACATTATCCAATACGCTGACAACACATACTTCATCAGTACGTGATCACATGGTGAGCGAGCAGCTCAGCAGAGGATTCACATCACTACAGTCTCATCTCGAGAAACTTGGCATCGATCTGCACCACGCCAAATGCAGTGTCGTCCTCTTCACCAGCAAACACATCACCCCAGAACACCATCACAATGTTGCTGGCACCACAATCCATTGGACTGACACAGTTACAAACTTAGGCATCACTCCTGACCACACATTTAACTTCATTTCACACGCTGACACCTTCATCACGAAGACCAACTAGGACACGGTCCAAATCGCACCCATCCTCCGTCCTTCATCAGGTTCATTCACTGATATCTGAGTGACTAAATTCAAGACATTCATCATCCCACCTCTCATACACGCCTGTCCTGCATGGTCCCCTCTCACAACCCGTAATTTCCGTCCTCTCGCCCACATGTTCTTCAGGTCACTTCTCCCCATCCTTACACTCCCACTCCCGGCGACTAATGACGAAGTACTCGATCAGGCGCACATCTCACACCACCGCCACATCATAGCAGGCATCACAGGCAAAGTCCATCATGAATGCAGCAGACACAGCAACCTTTTCATCAAACATCAAACAGACCAACAAGCACGAACTACATACCCAAGACGACCATTACTCTCTACTGAACACCTCAAGAGAGAAGTTCGCCACAGAAGAGTACAAGAGGACGCCGTCGCTGGAACCCCAGGAAGACAACGGTGGCCGAGCCCAAAACTGGTGCCATCACCCCCATGCCCCCACCATAACCCATTATAGACATACAACCACCACTATAACGTACAACTACCATTACACTAAGAACCTGTTAAACCCTAACATATAGAATGAATAATGTGAAAGGTAATATTCTGCGTTGTGTTGCCGCATGCCAGGAAATGGATGGTGGATACTTTGATCAGTCACCCGTCTATAGCCCATTAATGGTAAAGTGAGCTCTTTTTAAGGCCCTGCTAAATTTTTCATTTCAATTTATTTCTATCTTTCCGCCACTTTTTAATATAAACATTGCAATGTGCCTAGTAAATACAGTGCATACGTTCCGTCACTCTCAAAAGTTAACGTCCAAGGCTACAATAATATATATTTAAAAGGGGATAATTCCTTTTGAGAGGGCCTTAAAAAGTGCTCACTTTAACCTGAATAGCCTATAGCAAAGTGTTGTGGACCCCTGCTGTGGAACGCTTTCGGATATTATGCTTGTGCTATGGAGCAACGTAATACGCTGTTTACGATTAACTGAGCACTTTTGAAATCAACATTTGAAAAATGTCACTGCCCTTTCCCTCATTAATTTAATGGGCAAATTGGCTGGCATGTGTCCAGTAAAGTTGGCGACAACGGAGGAAGGTAACTACGTGTGTCAGTGTTGAATTAAAAGCGTCAGGTCAACGTTTGTGGACAACGGAATCATTTATTTTATTTTGTTTTGAATGCATCTAACTGTAAAAATAATCACATTTGTAAAATATAATTTTACGGTTTCATTAGTCCCACTGAGTAAAGAGATTTGGGCGGTTCTTAATATGGAGGTCTTGAGAACCGATGAGTGTGAAACGAGGCGAGTATGGAGCAGCGCCGGAATGAAAGGGAGGGGCCAATGGGAGATTCCAGAGAAAACCCGCTCATCAGCGGCATTGTCCTGCGCGATTCCCATTCGCGAAAATCCGGAAACAACCCCTGCCGGGAATCGAACCCGGTTCGCCTTGGTTTTATGTTGTATTGGTAAGGGCTTATTAACGTCGCCCGGTGTTATGCCCGAAGGCTTATCAGGGGATGGCTTACAAACTAACGTATGACCTAACTTAAGGCAACGCCCAAGCAATTCCTGGGATTGGAACCCAGAACCTCCCGCACACCAGACCGGCGGCGCACCAACCGACTGCGCCACGGTAGGTCGGCGTTAGCCTTGGTCTGAGTCAGCTGCTCTAGCCGCTGCTTCACTGCGGCGACCCACTCTACGAATTCCCGGTCGAGTCGCTGTAGAACGGTCCGTGTGTTCGTCGTGCGTGCAAAGTCACCGTCTCCCGCCGACGTGAGGAGTTAATCCCGTTAAGCCCTACCCGTGCGTACGTGCATCAAGGACAGCGAGCCGAACAACTGAGCGCGCAGAAGGCACCGCCCTTCCCGGAACTGAGACCCGCAGAACAAGCGGACTATGGCGAGCGTTTCCACAGTTTCACGCGTATAGTACTAAAATGATGACTTGCCAACATTAACGTCTATAACCGCCAAATGATATTAAAATTATGAATTCACAACAAAAGAATTTTCAAATGTTTATATTAGTATCACTTTGCATGTTTCATACGTAAGGATATTTTGGAATTTTATAGGTAGGTATAGTCTTTTCATGGTAGACTGAGCACTTTTCAAAGCTGTGCTTAAGACCTCCCGCCTTTTTTGCTATCAAAATGCGCTGCAGAGTGTTTTAAATACACGTTATTATTCACGACACTATTAAACGTGCGTCCAACAGGCTGATCTACGAAAACGAACACACACATCAGAAGAGGGCTGTTGAGTGCTTCCAAGACGACTCGCCCATTAGAAACACCGTTCCAGAGTACGTATTCCAAAATGGCTAAGAACTACTTAGTCGAAGCGCTGCATATACTCTGCAGATACATACAAAACCACCCAACGTTCTTACAGACTTTCCACCAATAAAATAATAGGGTCACTACTGAAAGTCCCACAGGTACGCGTTGTGCAATGAGAACCATGCACTCCCCTTGCGCTTAGCGGCGACGGCACACTTGATGCGTGTGGCAGTGTCGCACTTATCGCCCTCGCGCCCATAAGCCACAAACGCGGGGGGAAAAAAAGCGCTACATAGGCGGGAACTATAAAATCAACTTGTATGCGCACTGTGTATTGCTCCGCAACATGCAAAATGAAAACTTTCATGGGCCTCGCCACTTTATTCATACCTCGGCCGAAGAGGAACTGTAAAAATATTGATAAATGTAAATATTTAACGAATTATATAATTCGTACACTTACACTTATTAAAAAAAACTGAAAGAAAAAAATGTAATTTCGGTATTTACAATTGTTTACGTAATACTTTTAAATCAACGTTCAGACATGGAACTACTTTCCCTACGTCGTTGCTAACTTGACTGTGCGCATGCGTGTCAGTGTGCCAGTTAAAATATACGCTGGTAGGGGCAGTGACATTTTTCAAATGTTGATTTCAAAAGTGCTCAGTTAACCGTGAACGGGCTATAATGCTCAAGTTTTTCATTGTGTAAACTCCTCAAAGCTACAACACAGCCCGTATCCTCAGTATCCGGGTCGGGGAGGGAATATTCGTGACGTGTGGATGTGTGCGAACTGGCGATATTTGATTTCGTGTCGTCTGACAAATATTTGCGGCGAGGGGGATCCCAAGAGAAAAGAAGAATAAGGAACAATTTATTGGTTTCATTAAACTTTTTAATCGGAAAGAAAACTTTCCGTTATATTCCACCTTATAAATAGTTTTTTGGCTCTATCATTTAATATTCATAAATTGTTAACGGCCTTTGTGAGATTAAAAAAGGAATGATTATTGATGCAAGCAAAAATATTCCCCATGAAACATAGGCCAGAATAATAAAGTGAAAATAAGTGGTTCACTGTGTGTTGTTATGTTGGCAGTTCCGCAGAACCTACTTCGTCATACAAATGACCAAGATAGGGTTTATTTTTTATGGTGTTGAGTTGCAACTATTTCCTCGCACGCTCCTTGAAAATGACGAAATTTGGCTTCAGGATTGCGTGCCTTCCATTGAACCTCGTTACTCAGCCAAGTTATAGGCATAGATTACAGATGAGGTAGGCCGCTTATTCGTCTTCTGCGCATGTACCCAACATTGACCTACCCCAAAGGAACACAACTATCAAAGTCACCTGGTCAACAGTGATGAACATTGTTGTTTATATATTACTTTTTAAATGATAGGCACCATTACATGAATAGCATACTTTTACCAAATTTAATTTAATCAAACTGCACAACAAATTGGTTAGAGGAAGTATACCCTGTGTACATCAGTAGAAGGAAATAGATGATTTGGCACAACGGGACCTGGGACCGGAGCTAGGAGCTGCTCATGATGTCATTCCGGTCCCCCGGCAGCCATTTCCCCCTCAAAATGTCCCTTTTTTCATTAAAATGTTTCTTTTCCCCTTAAAATTTCCCCTTTTCCCTCAATGTTTCCCAGTTTTCCAAAAAAAAAAAAAAAAAAAAAAAAAGCACCTATCCCCCAGTTGCAAAAACGATCCCCCGAAAGGCACTTTTCGATCCATCGGAAGGGTTTGGGGGGATCGTCTTCGAGGGCAGAGCAGTGGGGGCTACATTGGTTTTATAGGCACATGGTATGCCAAATCGGTAAACAGGCTCCAGGGTCCGAAGTCAGACCTAACCATCAGCCATCTTGGTTCTGTCAGTCATCTTGTTCCCCATGTTAAATGTCCGGTGACCTTGAACTTTGATCTTGATCCCGTGCCCATGACCTTGGATAACCTTGAACTAAAGAATGTGGCAAATCCAAAAAAATATATATACCTATAAAAATATACAAATCCAAAAAATTTTCAAAAATTACTAAACAATTATAAAAAATGTTAAAAATTTATAAAAAAATATATAAGGAATTCCCCAAAAAATGTCCAAAAATTTTTTGAACAAATTCCTAAAAAAAAACCTTGACACTTGACTCAAGACCCAAGACCCAAAATCCAAAACTCAAGACTCAAGCAAGACCCTTGACTCAAAACTCTAAACCAAAGACTGAAAACCCTAAACCAAAGACTCAAGACCCTTGAACCAAGACTCAAGACTCAAAAATATTGACTCAAAACCCTTGACTCAAGACTATAGACCATTGACTAAAGACCCTTAACACAAGACCCAAAACCCTTGACCCAAGACCCAATGCCCAAGACTCAAGACACTTGACCCATGACTAAAGACTCAAGAACAAAGACTCAAAACCATTAACCCAATACCCTCGACCAAAAATAAAAAAATAAAAAAAATAAAAATTTCGACTTTTTGGACATAACGGGGCACGGAGATGAAGCCAGCATCATGCTCTGTCATTCCGGTCTTTTGGCTGCCATATGATGACATCACCCAACCAATATATTGAATCCAAGTAACCCTGAACTTGACCTAATACCTTGACCTCATGACCTTGTATAACCTTAAAACAAAAAAAAAAAATTCCAAAAATCCCAAAAATTTCTAAACAATCGGAATGTTGGTATTGCCTAGTAAGTAATAGTTATCATGCAAACCATTATTAAACCGGATGAGCACTAATGCGGTACGTTGTCCCTTGGATACAATTTTCTAGACTTAGTCAATCTTAGTTTCCATGAGGCGGATGAATATCATGAAAGTAGAACGTTGACAGGGCTTCGGAAAATGTAGATGTAACCGTGAATGGACTATACCAGGCGCTGATTGGTGAAACGGCGTCTCGTCATGTTTCTGGCAAGTTACGCCATCTTGCCGGTGTGTGCGGCTTAAGTTAGCGGTATAAGCAGTTATTTTACTTCTGTACTCTCGTCTATTCTGTGGCGAGACCTCGTCGCCGAACGCAAACTTTGTTCTCGGCCGTGACCCTGCTAGAGCAGAGTTACCTTGCGCTCGTAACAATGCGCGAGACTCTGCCATGTATTAATCCCTATCCTTCAGAACTCCGACGACCAGACTTAGCCAGATGCGTTATCTGAGAACGCAGTTCGCCACATGGTTGTTAGTAGCGCCCGCCAACTGGCTTTCAGTGCGTCTGAAATAAACGTCTTTAAAGCAAACCAATTCTAGTGATCGCAATCTTTTTTCACGGGAAATTAAGTGACACATCAGGCTAATTAATAATATGCAGAGACAGGAAAATTTCGAGTTTTAAACAACCCGTGGGCTATATACTCCACGGTCCTATGTATTTTTGAGCCTCAGATCTCTGTTCATTGGCTGCTGCCCTAGTGTGTCCCCAGCTTCACCTCAGACCAGGTGTCACGGGATTCGGTTCTTCTATCGTTGCAGGTATGCTATTGGCTCAGAGCTGATCTGGTTGTGTATAATGAACTGCAATCCAACTGCAGACATAACAGAAATGTACACGTGTTTGAAGTCTAGCTCGTCCTAAAATGAATTCGCGAAATTTTCCTGTCCCTAATAATATGATTTTCGACATTATT
The DNA here is from genome assembly GCA_002778355.1 of Clitarchus hookeri. Lineage (NCBI taxonomy): Eukaryota > Metazoa > Arthropoda > Insecta > Phasmatodea > Phasmatidae > Clitarchus > Clitarchus hookeri. The sequence continues at coordinate 62,077 of NQII01000441.1, forward strand.
TTATAGCCCTCCAGCAAAGCCCAAAACTAAATATTCTGATCATAGCATTTTAAAATGCACCACGTTTATACCAGCGAAACTAGTAAAGGTCCTTCCGTGAAATACGCGACAAATTTCCTACCAAAAAAAAATTATTGACTTACCGTTTACATATAAAAACTACACGCCAGCGTAATAGCTTGCGCATAGAGACGATGACGTATTTGATGAGCGTGTCCGGATCGCCCTTAGTGCTCACGCGCTTCTGTATCACACCTAAAAGTAATTTACTCCAGGGAGGCTGTCGCCTTAAGGTAGAAAAATGTTAGATAGGTAGGTAGGTAACGTCTCGTCGACAGCGAGGTAATAACAGACGGGACAAATTGCTTAGAGAAGCAGAAACGGGGAAGGAATCCAGCGAGGTTATTAGAGACGGAGCAAGTTGCTGAGAGTANTTGCTTAGAGAAGCAGAAACGGGGAAGGAATCCAGCGAGGTTATTAGAGACGGAGCAAGTTGCTCAGAGAAGCAGGGGCGGGGAAGGAATCCAGCGAGGTCATTAGAGACGGAGCAAGTTGTTCAGAGAAGCAGGAACGGGGAAGGAATCCAGCGAGGTTATTAGAGACGGAGCAAGTTGCTCAGAGAAGCAGGAACGGGGAAGGAATCCAGCGAGGTCATTACAGTCGGAGCAATTCGCTCAGAGAAGCAGGAACGGGTAGTAATCGGCCATGACATGTAGTAAGGAGACATCTTAGCATTCGTCTGGAGTGACTTCGGAAAACCACGGAAGGCCGAAATCAGGATGGCCGGACCCGGAATCGAACTCAGGTCCAACCAAGTGCGAGTCCAAAGTTTAACCACTGCGCCACCTCGATAGGCCTTAAAGTATAGGAGAGTGCTTCCATTGGAGCAGAGATAACTAATTAAAAATAACTACACATACCACCAAAGTTGTCATACAAGTACGGCTTATGTTGGATATGAAAGAAGAAAGTGTAGATTTCCTAACACTCTTAAATATTACGCTAAAACTGATTTCTTTAAATGTAAAAAAAAAAGTTTTTAATTTGTATTAAAATTTAAGCGGTTTCCATTCTGTATGTTTTAAAATAAACATTTGCTTACACCGTGCCTCCCTTTACCCGAATATTTAATTTTGCTTATTACAAAGTATTATAATTATTTGAAGGGAACTTCTCATTTTTTATTAGTTTCTTCATGGATTATGTTTATTACATGTAATCTATACATATTATAAAACTCAACGTCTCTCAGTCTGTCTGTTAGTGCGCTTATCACTCAAGAACCACGTATCTGATTTACATTTTTTTTTTATTAATAGCTATGTTCTCTGGCCAGGTTTTAGTATATATTTGCTTACGTAAAGTAACATAAGGAATAAGCAAGTGATGATAATAGTGAATAAAGTCGGAAAAAAGTTTGCCACCAGCGCGCTCTCTTGCAATACGCTGTCTAAACCGTTAAAGATGGAACAATATCATGTAGTAAAGAATTGCGTAGAATAAAAAACCTAAAAAAATAACTCCGCTGCAGCATATATCTATCTATAACTAAACAATAATTCTGTAGTCCACGCGAGCGGAGCCGTGGGCACAGCTATTCAATACTGTAATTATTTTGCGCATATTTTTTTGTTTAAGTTGCCACAACTACTTGTAATTTTGTTGCGTAAGATGTATACTTAAATCATTTGAAAAATTTTGTTACGTAACGTTTAAATTTAGAAGGAATATTTTGAGGTTCTTCATTTCTGTTGACATTCCGAACGGTTGAAATAAAGTCACGGCCGCTTGTAATCATTTGAGGTATATTTGCAGAACACGAACCGCGTGCGAAAGGATTAATTGTAACGCAAGTAATGTAGTCTATATTAGGCACTTTCGTATCCCATTGTGTGGGCGACGGCAGATGCAATCACGCCTCAGTTCTTTCAACAGACAGACGCCGCCTGCGACAGAAACATGGCAGTAGCAGGTGAGGGCTTTCCAACTCGTTTCATTTCTGAGTGACAACCCTTTCACAGAATTCCCATTATATCGATAATTACGAACTATGCACAGCATAGGCTGTTCACGGTAAACTGAGCACTTTTGAGAGCCCTGCTTAAAATGTACTTAAATGCACGTTGTGTATTATTCCGCGTTGTGTAACATCAGCACTGCTAAGGGCCTCGTCACTTTATCCATGCGTCGGTCAATGGAAACTGTGAAATTATTAAAAAAGTAAATCATTTACAAACCTGCAAATTTTTACGTTTATTTGAATTTTAAACACGAACAACGAAAGAAATAATTTAAGTTATTAAAAATAGTTAACTAAAACTTTTAATTCGAAGTTAATGCTTGGAAATACTTTCCCTTCATCGTTACCAACTTCACTGGGCGCACGTCACTCAGCGCGCACGTTAAAATATACGCAGGTAGGAGCAGTGACTTTTTTCCAAGGTTGATTTCAATTTCCTCACTTTATCGTGAACAACCTTTAACAGTGCCCTGCCGATTCTACAAGTACAATATTTACACACACCTACACATCAATGCGCGCGTCAACTTCAGTAATGCTCGCGGTGAACTTAATTTACCTACCGCTCTGCAACGAAAAATATACTGATAATTCTTCTGGCCTCTGACGAGGGTATTATATATTTAAAGGTCGCAAAATCATTTACATTATCACGCGCATGCTCCCACGCATACGTGGACTTGTGAGTTGTGTCCGTCTGTCACTTACTTCGAACTCCGACAACATTTTAACGGTCAGCCCAGCAGAAACAAAACTTAGCGAACTCCTTCTACCAAATAAACGTCATGTGCTCGGACTTTCCAATGTATGGCGCAAGCAAAATACTCTTTTTATTGTAGTACTCATCAAAAATTTTCTGAAAAGTATCTCGTAAATAACATCTGAGTAACCTCATGAAATGAGGTAACCAAAAAAAAAAAAATGGCAAAAATTATATTAAATAAAAGTTATTTTAAGAAAGCCAATGAATGTAAAAAAAGTTCATAATTAAAATTATTTTCAACCGAAATCGTTTGAAATCCAAACGATGTTTATTTAATTTACATTGGGTTTACGAAAATACATTTGTGTTAAACCAACCTGACATCCCTCTTTCCGTTAGTACAATCTTACTGCCAGACTTTCTGCTCACACGTTCAATTTTCTGTATCTGGTCGTCCTTTATAGGTAATTCGATATTCGAACATAACCGAGAATGTCACAGAAAGGTAGAAAATAGTTCTTATTTCCTTCTGTCAAACGAACAAGACGTCACCGTCTAGAATGTTCTGCTTTAAAGTACGTGCATTGTTTCACTTTCGTCTAATTGTGCGCATCACGCAAAAAGTGCACTTCTACATAATGCGGGGTATTTGGACATTCAGACAGCATCTGATAACTCATCTCAACCCGCCATTAAGTGACATAGAACTTATTTCAGTTGACGTTTACGAGTGGAATCAAGGGAAATGTGTTGCTTTCAAGTGACGTGCGTCTACCGTATTCATAACAGTCGTAACTATATCTGTACATGCATCAAAATTCCCACAGAAATGGCGTTTGCTAAACGCACAAGTTACTTAACAAATATCTTACAAAATTGCAACGCCTACACATACGTGCACGGAATTTCGTCAGANACGAGTGGAATCAAGGGAAATGTGTTGCTTTCAAGTGACGTGCGTCTACCGTATTCATAACAGTCGTAACTATATTTGTACATGCATCAAAATTCCCACAGAAATGGCGTTTACTAAACGCACAAGTTACTTAACAAATATCTTACAAAATTGCAACGCCTACACATACGTGCACGGAATTTCGTCAGANCTAAACGCACAAGTTACTTAACAAATATCTTACAAAATTGCAACGCCTACACATACGTGCACGGAATTTCGTCAGAACATTTACTTTGTCGACGATACAGTTGAGTTGAGAGATTTGGATGGCACTTAAAATCGAGGTCTTGAAAGCCGATGAGGGCGAAATGAGGTGATAATGGAGCAGCACCGGAATGCAAGGGCGGGGGAAACTGGAGACCCCCCGAGAAAACCCGCTGACCAGCGGCATCGTCCGGCACGATTCTCACATGCTAAAATCCCATAGTGACCCGACCGGGGGTTGAACCCGGTTCATCTTGGTGGGAGGCGAGCAGGCCAACCGCTCAGGCACCTCTCCCCACCGATTTCCAGAAGTAAGTAGATATAATACGAACGTATGCATATAACCACCGAACAAGAACGAGGCGGAGGAATATCCAGGGCTTGATACAAGAGCAAAATAAACTGGTACACCTGCCTAACATCGTGTAGCCTCCCCCCCCCCCCCCNCCAATCTGCGCCAATTTGAGAAAGGGTTGCACGTCTGTCACGTTTAATGATTCTCGTCAGTCGTCGTTTGTCCCGTTCGTTCACGATCTTTTTCCGGCCGCAGCGACGTCGAAGATGCGATGTTTTTACCGGATTCCCGATGTTCACGGTACACTCGTGAAATGGTCGTACGTGAACATCCAGATGTTATCGCTACCTCGGAGATGCTATGTCCCATCTCTCGTGCGCCGACTATAACACCACGTTCAAACTCACTTAAATCTTGACAACCTGCCGTTGTAACAGCAGTGACCGATGTAGCGGCTCTCTGTGTTGGCAGACTGCGTGTCGGCGCGCACCGTGCTGTGGTGGCTGATATTCACCGGCACCGCCGTCAACTACGTCATCCGCATGAGCATCAACATCGCCATCATAGGCATGGTGAAGGAGCGGAGCGACGGAGGGAACGCCACGCCCGCCGCCGGTCGCTGCTACAACGTCAGCGAGAGCGTCTCCGCGGGCAACGCTAGCCTCGCCCGGGCGTCCAGCCTCGTCGACACTGACCAGGTACCCGCGCACCTTAAGGCGCCCGTCTACCTGGCGCTTGAACTGCGTTGCAGAGTGTTCCAAACACACGTTTTTCCAACGAAACTATTAAGCGTGCGTCCAACGTGCCGATTTACGAAAAGAACACACACTTCAGACGAGAGCTGTTAAGTACTTTCGAAATATCACGTACGTTAGAAACATCAATTCAGAGTACTCCAAAACCGCTAAGAACGGCCTTTCCAAGGCGATGTAGCTCAAAATGCACGCATCAGATACATACAAAACTACTATAGGGGCCTGCACTGAACCTTCCTAAAGACTTCTCACTAATAAAATTATATGGTCACCGCTGAAAGTCCCATAGGTACACGCAGCATGACGAGAACACTGCACGCCAGTTCAGAGCCTTGCGCTTAGCGGCGATGGCGTACTTGATGCGCGTGGCAGTGTCGCCCTTATCGCTCCCGCGCTTCTCGTCCTAAACGTGGGAAAAAGTTCCAGGTAGACGGGCGCCTTAACGTGGCTTTCACTAACGACATTCCGCTGTTTTGTATTTGTACGAAACTCCGTTCAACTTATGGACATTACTTACAACTACTCTTTACTCGCATTAAAAAAAAATTATATAGCATAGTTTTTGCATCATGGCATGTCAATAACCCAGTTTTATTTTTTTTAGGAACGCGGAGATAAAATTAAAGAAACCATTTACAGAAAATTTAACAAGAGCGTCATAATTCATTTTAAGGTACGCTTAGCAAAATATATTTTACAAACATCGTAAAACCACTACAAGTATAAAATATGCCAAATTTTAATTATTTCTAATTTTTTTTATTGAGAAACCATTTCACATCGTGGTTTTAAAGATTCCTTGAAGTAAGTAGTAACGGGTACCTTATCTCAGTGTGAATCATCTCATTACGGTAAGTGAGTTAATTTTTATTATTTGTACGCCTCAAAACACAAAAATTGCTATTTCGACGGAAAATTTTGTAAAAAAATATGTAATTTAAAATTTTATGCGGGGAAATAATAATCATAATCGTAAGTAATATGTACAAGTTGAACAGCATTTCGTACAAATATAAAACAATACATTTTTCGGTGACCAGAACCTTTAAGGCTACACACACACACACACCATATAAGTGGATATAAAAAGCGGATTCTGGTCAACACCGTGGTTCTCCTGAGCACAAGTGACCTTGAGAAAGCCCGGATAGCCGCACTAAGTGGAGACGAAGAACAAATGTTAAAGGTCAACATTACACAATATAATATTTCCTCAACACACCGCTGCTCTGTAATACTAAGAGCAACATGGCAGCATTGCGTGAGGTTATGCATTATACACTTATACACAAGCTGTAGATGACGAAGTACACTTGTATCACCTGTCGTACGGAGCAATTAAAGAAAATAGCATTATTTTTTCCCCTTACTAAAACTAAATTTTTTACAACTAAACATTACAGTAACCAGATAAATCGCAATAAGAGCAGTTTGATTAAAAAACACCTTCATTAACAGCAACTTATTTCAATATTTAATGTATATTTTAACTCTGATTAACGTCCTTCTTAATGTCTCTGTTTGGTCACAGTCAATAAACTCATACTCATCATTAACACTTGTTCAGTCTACCCGTCGCCACCATTTGTAATGTCTTTCGCTCACGCATCTAGTCCAATAGTCCAGCCTGCCAGTCGCACTCTTCACTGCTTGATACTCGCAGTCGCAGATTTCCCTTCCGCTGGTCGCTTCTCTCGCTGGTCGTCTTCTATCTCTTGGGAACTCAGCCNTAGTCCAATAGTCCAGCCTGCCAGTCGCACTCTTCACTGCTTGATACTCGCAGTCGCAGATTTCCCTTCCGCTGGTTGCTTCTCTCGCTGGTCGTCTTCTATCTCTTGGGAACTCAGCCTCTCGTCCATTCAACAAAAACTGCCTCTCGGAGGGCTGTCACACTTTTATATCGTGCGCCCTGACCACCTGGAGGGTTCCACGCACCCCGAGTCACGCTGAGAGAACGAGGTCAGTAATCCAGAGCATTCTTCAGATAAACACAGAAATCCGAAGGTCAGGAGAGGCGAGCCGCCAAAGGGTTATCGCGGTAGAATGCCTCGTTGTCATCACTACTCTGTCCTTCTCTTCCGCCCACCCGCGCGGGACGGGCCAAGGTCAACGGCGCAGACCAGCGGCACGTAACAGTATGCACATTAGCCTGTTCTTTTCTTCAAATTTATATCTTGCGACATTTCTTCGTTTGTGCAGCACAACCGTTCTTCCAATTAACATGAACAACTTCTTTGAAAATTTTATACTCTGCTTTGAATGGCTGTTACTCCATGCGCCCACACACGACATGAAATATAACCATTTCCTTTGTGTGGAATGTCGGGAACTCTCACGCGCACAGCCTGTTACGCGCAGTTGTGAATCAACAGGTTCGAAAACATGGCGGTCATTTCTTGAGCACACGACCAATGTTCTGTGCTTGCTGTTACGCTTTCAATTGTGAACCAAGCTGAGGTTGGTTCTACTCAGATTAGGAACAAAATGAGATTCCTTATTGGGAAAGTATGACATAGGGAAAATTTCCGCCGATAGGTGCGCAGTGTTCCAAAAAATAACATTTTAATTAAAATTTTAAGCTACGTAAATAATAAAAGAGAAAGGTTTAACGTAGTTATTTTTAATTTTATTTATAATTATTTGGATTATCCTGGTTTTTTATCTTATAAAATAGAGAAAATGTGGTGCATTGCCAACACTAGCGCAACGCTTACCTAGTGGCGAGAATGTTTGTTTGCCGAAGTTGTAAGATTGATGTAGCCAACCTGTAGCTATGTGAAGCAGGGGAGGGGGTAAGACGGCGGGCGCTGTGTTGTCGCAGGACAAGGTGGAGTGGGACGAGTACCAGCAGAACCTGGTGCTGGGGGCGTCCTTCTGGCTGTACTGGGTGACGCAGGTGCCGGGAGGCGTCCTGACGCAGAAGTACGGCACCAAGCTGGTGCTCGGCTCGGCCAACTACGCCATGTGCCTGCTGGGGCTGCTCATCCCCTTCGCCACCTTCAGCAGTTTCCCGCTGCTGATCGCCATCCGCGTCCTGCAGGGCCTAGTGGGCGTGAGTACACAACACCGATACCACTCCACATTACAGCACTGCTCTCTAAACAAGTGCTCCGAGATGTGATTCAATTCAAGTTGGTATAATATAAGCTGTTCCCCTTCAACTGAGCACTTTTCAAAGCTCTGCTTAAGATCTAAGTGTATAAACATTGTGTTTTTTTTCTAACCTACTCTGAAACTAAGTGTTATATATTAGTCCGCGGTAGGAACGGGATTATTGCGTCTCAGGGCCAACCCCTTACGCTTACAAGGGAAGGAGAAACATGCAAGGAGACGTGCATCGCGGCAAAGAGGGATTGGGTTTCCCATGGCCGAGTTTGGCCATGAAAAACCTCCCTAAAGTACTTATAGTTAAACTACATCTAGAAGAGAAAGGGAAAAATCGGCACAGACACCGTAAAAACCCTTTCGACAGGAAATAATTAAAAATTGTTACATGCATTATGAGAAAATAATACAGGAGAAAGATAGGTGGGTGCCATGCTCTGTATTAATGGGAGAGGATAAACTATATGAGAGGTGACTGATAAACATTGTGTATTCTTCCGCAATACATAAAATTAACATTGCCATGGCCGGATCACTTTATTAATTTGCACCCAACATTACGTTTAATTATCCGGTTGGTGATTACCCCAAATAGGTATAATTATTATTAAAGCATTATTGTTTTTTAAAGAGTTAATTTGTTGAATTAGCGTGGCCATGTGTTGTTACAGGGTTTCGTCTGGCCTGCGATGCATGCTGTGACGGCAGCCTGGATTCCTCCCAATGAGAGGGGCAAGTTCATTTCGGCCTATACAGGTACATCATCGCACGAAAAAATAATTACATAAGTGATTGACTGATTGGTATACAGAGTTTAAGTTTTAGAATTGCTTATGATTTCACTGTCCTGAAAACTTAGAAATGCTCTTTAAAACATTAAGCAACTTTTTCTTCTCTGGCTTCACTAAATATTTGTTTTATCTGGGCCTGGAAATACCCGTGAGTTATGATAATTTGGAAGTNTTTTCTTCTCTGGCTTCACTAAATATTTGTTTTATCTGGGCCTGGAAATACCCGTGAGTTATGATAATTTGGAAGTAAATGAGGCAGGTTTATTGTTTTTTGCATGCACCCGAGTAATGTAATTTAATCTGATATTTGATTTCAACTGAAATACTATTTTTAATTGTGTTAATATTTGTATAATTTAAAACTGCAGTTTTTTGATAAGGTCTACAATTGAATCAATGATTACAGAAAGGCCCTGAGTCGACTTTTTGTTCATTTCGACTTTATTGTATATTTTTACTCTGCAGTGGTGGACGCTTCTTTTGAATACAACAAGGGCCAGAGTCGCGCTGTTATTGTGGTAAACAAATGATTGCAAAGTTTATGTTGAGATGAGAAAGGTCCCGAGGCCGTCTCGGCACTCATCAAACGAATGCCGCATTTGACCGACCTACCAAGGAAGGAAGATGTTGAACTGTTGACAAAGAGTTTTAGATCCTACTGCATGGTAGGCTCGCCTAGAGTACAAGTTTACCGAGATGCATTTGTAACTGTGCAGTAAGTGAAAAACGTGTTAGACGCCTTATAGAGCTTCTTAAAGAGTGCAAATCCCCAACTGATAGTAGGGGCGGATATAGAAGTGGCAATGCTCTTCCAGGAGAATTCGTTATATGAAGTACATAAACACATAACCTCATTTCCTGTGAATAACAGTCGTTATGCAACCCACGACGTGCAATATTTGACCCGTGATCTCAGAGTTAAGGCAATGTACGCCTTGTTTAAGGAAAAGCATCCTGCTTCTCAGGTCAAAAAACGAGAACTATAATAAAGTATTTCGTGAAAACTTTAATCTTGCCTTCGGACGTCCACAAGTGGACGCGTGTTGTACGCGCGAAGGACTTTTCATTAAAACGAAATGTAGAAACCTTAACGATTCAGCAAAACGTGTTGCAGTTGCGGAACTAGTGGTTCGCGAACGACGAGCTAAGAAATTTTTTTTAACTGTTTGCAATCCTCTCTGGTTGAGCGTAAATCTAAAGATGATGTTCTCATCATAACGCTTGACTACATGCACAACCTGAGTTTACCCAAAGTTCCTGTTCGAGATTGGTTTTACGTAAGACAGCTGACCGCAAACGTCTTCAGTGTTCATAACATGAAAACTGGCAAATCTGTTGTTTGCATTTATCATGAAGGAGCAGGCAGGAAGGAACCAAATTAAGTATGTGCGTTGTTACTTGCCTACATTAATGAATATGTTTCATCAGATATCAAACATCTCCATATCTTCAGTGATAATTTCCCTTGGAAAAATAAAAAAATACAGTAATCAGAATGCTTCTGGATCTTACAGACACTGGACGATTTAGTAATATCAAGCAATATTTACCAGTGAGAGGACATTCGTTTCTCCCAAATGATCGTGATTTTGGTCTTATTAAGAGAAAGCATTACCGACCGTGCAAACACACTTCACGAATACACAAAACTCATCTTGCAATCCAGTTCTCGATCAAAATTCGCTGTCCACGAGGTAAATACAGAATAAATCTTGGAATTCAAGCACTTTTTTCGTTGGTTTTAAAGACATCAGGATAAACCATTGTTGGTGAGTCACACTATTCAGAGATAATATACTACGTATGCAAAAGTGTAGCTCATTGTCGCTTTCTTTTTAAAATCAATGCTATGTGGAATCTGACAAACCACATGTTTCCAAATTTGAATTCCCCATTCCTACGCTAAAAAATTGAGTTATTTTCCCCCCTTCGTTCCTGTTGATTACAGAAAGGTCCTGAATCCATAAACTTCAACGAACCATGCACTGGGTATTTCTTGAGTTGTTGCTTTCAATCCCACAGCTAGCATGTAATGTTAGTAGTAACATTTATTACAGTGTGAATACATCCTTGACGACACACTAGTAGTATTATAAACAGTTTTCCCCACTTTACCGCATAGTTGCTGTGTTGGATTCACGCTCTTTCTCTAATCATCGATTAAATTATTGCTGTAAAATCAATTCTCTTTGTAATATTTTCTATTTTAAATAATCAAATAAAATCTAAGTGCACATTTATTTTTTCCGAAATACTCCCCTCCCGCACTCCGCCACACTTGTTTTACCTAACGCACTAATAGTTATTATAATATAAATATTTTTTTCATTTCATAAATAATTTAAGGAATTAATCTTTTCTTTTAAAATTTTAATTCTCGACTGAAAAACTATTGCTAATCCTGTAATTTTTGTTTTTCAAAAATTATTTAATTTCTATTATAGAAAAGGGTGAGAAAACATTTTTCAATATTTTTCGAACAATACCTTAAATGTAATACTTTATGGTTTGTGGGTATTTATTTTTCACATATTTGTTTACAAATTGTTAATTTTTGAAAATGGTGTTATGCATTTTCCTAGTTTTGTATTTTTCAATGGCCTTGTGTTAAATGGAACCAAATGAAAATTTGATTTTTTTTGTATAGATTAGTTGTACACAAAATAATTAATTTTTTTATTATTAGTTTTGACACCAATAGTTGTATGATTTAAACAGCATAAAATATTGTAAAACATTTATTTCTTGATGGTTATTTAATCTTTTACTGCCTTGATTTTTATTCCGTATTGTTTGTGTCAATGAACTTGTCACCATCACCTTTTATTTTTAAAATGTAAAACTGTTTTTTTTTGCAGGCGAGTCATTACAATTTATAAATATATCAATATTTATGGCTCGTTAAATAGTAATCCAGAAAGTGTATGAAATCTTACTTTTTCTGCTATTTTTACTCTTTTTTGTAATATTGAATTAATAATTAACACATTGTCATGATTTGTTAATTTTAAATGTTTTGTAAGAATAATATATTCTAATATACTTTTGACATTTACATAAAATTTTAATACTTTGTTTTTGGTAATAAATTTATGTTAAGTTTTCCTTCAATTTTTTAGAAAAAATTTACAACTTGTTAATGATAAGTCAATTGATTAATTCTTACTAAACTTAGAAATGTATCAAAAAATAAAAACATTTGTGCATGTAAGAGAATTTTTATACTTTTAAAATAATTATACATACATACATATATATATNTATAACAAACACCCTTGATAGTTACAAAAAACAATCGTTGCTAGTTTACTTTTAAGCAATTAAAAATATATGTATTTAGATAGATGCCTTGACAAAATTTTCTGCATTACATTTTTAATATTATATTCAATCCCTGCTTATAAATTAATGTTTTTATTAGTAAATAATTTAGAGAAATTTTCCTTTCAATTTTGAATTAGAAATGATCGATTTGATAACTTAGATAATTGTGAAACGTGGTGGCAGGCAACTCGCTGGGAACTGCCCTGGCGTTCCCGCTGTGCGGCCAGATAGTGTACTGGTTCGGCTGGAGGGCGGTGTTCTACGTCACTGGCGTTCTGGGCACAGTGTGGTACATCGCATGGCACTTGCTCATGTTCGACTCCCCGGACAAGCACCCGCGCATTTCTCAGGAGGAGCGGAGGTACATCGAGGAGCACCTCGCCACCTCGCACTCGCACCACAAGGTGAGCGACGCCATCTCAACGCTCGCTTACTGTACAGGATGATTCTAAAATCATGGGACAAACATTGAGGGTTGATAGAGCACACTAAAACAAATAATTATTGTATAGGAATATATAGGCGGGAGTGACGCGTTGAATCACAAACACAAAAACATAACACATTAACGGAAACATAAAATGTTTATTAGCAGCATACTTAACGAGTGATTCCGTACAGAAAATGTTAAAACAGTTGCTGGAAATGCATCCACCAACAGTCACGCATGCTTGGCGACCTCTACATATGGCGTGATTGGCTGACAATGGTGGCGTGCGTGAAATACCGAGCGTATTTGAAACTGTTCGCCAATCACTCCACCGACGCTACCAAGCTTGCGTTACTGTCGGTGGTAGCAATTTTGAGCAATTATTATAAACATGGCTGTAAAAAGGCATTTAGTGGCGACGTTGTAAATAAACAATGTGTTGCATTTCATGTGTTATTTTTGTGTTTGTGCCTCAACGCGTGTAGTCGCGGAATATTCACACGTGTTCAATGAAACCTTCGAAAAATCACCTCATGTCACGTATCTCATTCGTTTTGAAAATTCTGTTAACATAAGAGCATTTTATTTTTGGTTAAATATAACTTTTACTTATTGTTTGCCCATACGTTGTAATAATTCATTTATAGTTAATAAGAATAAATCCAGAGAGAAAATTGGTGTGTTTGCAGTGCCTAGTAAGAAATAGTTCTCATGCGATGTGTAATAAACTGAGTGCGATCGAACACGGTGCGTTGTCTCTTAGGCGTAATTTTCAAGACTTGGTTAACATTTCTTGACATGAGGTGGAGTTGTATCCTGTGAGTAGAACTTTAGCCGGGCTTCAGAAAAATTAGAAGTAAACGATAATGAACTGTTCTGACAAAATTATTTGTTAAAGTAGAAATAGAAAAATTCATTATAACGATAAATTTATTCTATTTTTTTATTTAATGAGACATCAAAAACATACCAGTTAAATCGATATAATTATAAACAATTATTTCAAAAATGAATGCACCTTTTTTAACTGAGAGGCGAACTTCGATCTAGCACATGCTCATTTACTGTTATTCGGGACTTGCCTGGTTTTTGCAGTGAGACACTAACTTGCTTTCCCGTTAAAGCCTGCTTTACTTCTCGTGCAGTTGTCTACGCCGTGGAAGGCCATACTGACCTCTGTCCCCGTGTGGCTTGTGGTGATCACACAGTGGGGCAACTTGTGGTGCCTTAACCTCGCTCTGACGCAGGCCCCGACCTACCTCTACACCATCCATGGTTGGAACATCCAGATGGCAAGTACTCCAGTGCTGGACCACTTTGTTACCTCTTGTGTGTTGATGAGTCACGGTTTGTTGTCTTTGGTATCTTCTGCATACAGGCCAACCTTGTATGCGTACATATCCTTGCAGTTAAGGGCATTCGATATTCACTAACTATGTTCTATATTTTGGTACGTTACTTTCCGTTCTAACATAAAATATTATTCTGGAAAAAAGCATAATAACAGAGGAGGAAATAAAAAAAAACGTATGATAGGAACTGCAGCAATTTAAAAAATATATTTTTGTACGAATATCAAAAGCGGACAAAATTAATGCGTTAAGCTATACCTTAAAATAATTGTCCACATAATCAGAGTGTCGTCAAAAAACATATTTTACCGTACAAATCTCAAAACTTAACAAAATGATTTAGTTAGGTTATAATTTCCCACGTAATAAGAATATAATGAAAATTATTTTGTTCTTGAAAATTTCCTATACGGTTCGCTCGTATGCCAATTTCATCAACTTTCGAGATATAATTCCGAGTAAGAATAGCTAGAAGCGAAACCCTTCCCGCAGATTTACCAAGTGTCGTATTTGAAAGAAACTGACACAACGCGCCAGTGTAGTGGAGAGATTTGGGTGGCTCGTAACATCGAGGTCTTGAGAGCCGATGAGGGCGAAGTGAGGAGAGTATGGAGCAGCGCCGGAATGAAAGGGCGGGGGAAACGGGAGATCGCCGAGAAAAAAACCAGCCGGCTAGCGGCATCGTCCAGCACGATTCCCACATGCGGAAAGCCGGGGGCGACCCCGCAGGAAAGCCGAACCCGGTTCGCCTAGGTGGGACGCGAGTGGTCTGACCACTACACCACCGCAACCCCGACACATCAGTGACTTCAAGGAACGCCAAAGCTGAAGCCAAACTTAGCATTGAAATAACTTTTTTTTTTCAAAAATGCACGAATAAAGGTTTTAAGTTAAAATATTCTCACATTTCAACAAAAAAAATTGTAATGCTATTTTTTAAAATGATATGGTAATGTATACCGAAATGCATCTTCCACCATGCACGGGCTACAACTGAATCACGGCGACAAGCTTCGGCGGGCGGGTCACCATAGAATACGGGTATAAATTATACAGAGAGTTTCTGAGCAACACTCACAAACTCCTGCAGGTTATTCTTTACGAAAATATGAGAAGAAAACGTAGGTATATACCACTTTTCCCTTAGGTGATTATTAAGGCGATCGCCCACCTGTCTCTTGAAATGCGTTGGAGCGTGTTTGGAAAATGCGTTTTTTTGACGAAAGTATTAAACTTGTCACCAATAGGCATACCCATGAAATTAAGGAACATTCCCTACGATGACTGAACGGTGTTTTGAATACATTGCGCACTCTGCGAACATTATTTTCATTGCCCTCTAGCAGAGACAAAAATTGTCTTTTTTCAAACTGTTGTATCTTAAAATACAACCGAACAGGATACACGCGAAACTACGATGGAGGCATACATTGCATACTTTGCTACAGAGTCGCGTCCAATGAAGTTACAGGGTTCGCTGCTTGAAGTCACGTTCATGTGAGTCATCGACGGAACGACAGCATGCCAGTTGGGCGCCCTGCGCGTAGAGTCGACGCCACTCTACGCACGCCGATCGACTTCGCCCTTAGAGCTTCGCCGATTCTTACCTCTCACACACACATACACATCTCACGTCCGCCTCAAAAATCCCTTTTAAAGATAAAAATATCTTCAGCAGAAAGTAAGGGAAGTCAATAATCAGATATAAAATATGTCAAATAATCTTTTTTTTAATCAACTGCTGTATTGCTTATGAATTTTTAGTTGAGATATTCTACTTTATATCACATTCGAAGGCTCATTACTTCCATCTGGTTTCTGTTGTCATTATTGCAATTTAATATTTCTAATATATATATACCTGAAATTGCACGGCCTCGTGTAATGTTTTAGTGTGAAAACTTATTTCACCTAGCGGTGGCCACGAAGGTAGTAAGTACACTGAAGAGTGCATCGTACGAATAAAAGCTTGCTTCCTTGCAGATCTAGGATTTCTGTCAGGCAAGAGCAAACATTAAATTTTGTGAAAAATTTTTTATCGTTTACATATTTATAGTTTTAATTATTGGATTTTTCTCTTCCACATAAGGAACCGTTACTGAGATGTGTGTAATGTATAGGTCCCTATCCATGTAATGTACAAAGTCCCTATCCATTTGTGGGAAATCGCTAATATGCATAACTTGTTTCTGTTTTAGGAATTTAAAATGTTCACCACTTGAGAGAGGACAGCTCGTCTGAGAAGACTCGCGTACGATGCAAACTTTATTATTATTTGTAACCTTGATACCAGTACATCCAACATCATTTCACAAAACATTGGAAATCATAAAAACATATACACTTAAGTCTATGAGACAATATCACAACTTCATATTTAATACATAACATACACAATTTGTTGAATCACAATACATTTCTGGCAGCCTCATTATATAATCACAATACAGTACAGGCAGGTAGCCTCATTACCAGGGCAGGCAGAGGAGGTTTACTACAAGAAATCGCTTGGAACTACCCGGATCGCCGGCTGTTTTTTGTAGGTAATGAGGCTACCTGCCTGTACTGCATTATGAGGAAACCTGGCCCCACAAACGTGACCATCCGCCATGTTGCCAACAAATACAATCGCGCAGGGAGTTTCAAGGACGAAGACCGCTCAGGCAGGCCATCTGCACGTGAAGACACCGCGCGACGGATTCAGAAAGCCGTCGGACGAAGCCCTCGTGAATCGACCCCGCGTCTCTGTCACGAGCTCGATGTTCCGCACTCCACAGTGTTGGCGATTCTACACTCCCTGTGCGATTGAATTTGTTGAGAAGATGGCGAATGGTCACGTTTGCGTGGCCAGGTTTCCTGAATCTTCGTGTGAAATCAGCTCTCACTGCATCGTCCTCTCAGGCGAGCACGGGCCAAGGCTATCCTCTCTCCAACGGTGAACATTTTCGGTGCCTAAAACAAAAACAAGATGTATGGATAGGAATTATTAAATGAATAGATGCATCAACAACAAATACATTTTTAGGCAAAAAACCCACAATAAATTAAAGTATGGTAAAATAGTAAATTAATTCAATCACATTAAAATTGGGAAAACAAATAGCTGAATAAACAATAATAAATTTAATAAATTTTATTATTTTTAATTAAATATCCCCTATTAATATTTTTTTGCTATTAACGTATTTAGTAGTATTATTAAATTTGTAATTAATATAATTATTATTAATAATATTGTGGTTAGTAAAATTACTTATTCTGAATTATTCAGACTTTTTAATTGGATGGATAGGGACTTAATAATTATCGTGTGCTGTGTCTGGAAAGTTGCTTTGATTCGCGATGTGGTTCCAGACGGGCGTGATGTCCGGCATCCCCCACGTCATGAGGATCGGATGCGCCCTCGGCTCGTCTGCGATATTCGACATGCTTCTTCAGAAGAATTACTTGTCTCGCACTGCAGTCCGCAAGGTGGCCGTGGCGATGTGTGAGTGTTCTTGCTTCATTTCTCGCGCGTGGACATCGTCACATTTTTTTTATACACAATTTTTTTTAAATTACGGTGACAAACGTCGCCTGCGGGTTGATCACGAAGAATGAATGCGGAAACATATATATATATATATATATATATATACACACACGACCTACGGTCTAAAGTGAATCCCAAGGGTTGAAGTTGGACCTTAAGCACCAGTTTATTACAAATAATAGAGATAGAATATTGAGTATTTGGGTAAAGTAAATTGTGACATGCGGGTTAGTAATCCATCCTTTAAATCCCAACTATGCTACAGCGTTATGGAGAGTAAGTCAAAATAAGTACAGTAACCGTGATAATTCCCATGAAATAATTTGACGACACCGACAGACAGACGCTGTGGTGTTTACGGATCTTTGTTCCGTTACAAATTATTGAGATACAATGTTCCATCTTAAAATTGTCTCCAATATTTATAATAAAATAAAACTAGTGTTTCAGGTCCAACTTCAAGGATGTGTATCGCTCGAAGGATTCACTTTAGATCATAAGTAGGACCGTAGAGTCCGACGTAGAGCGATCACACTAGCTGCGCAGAACCAGTCTCATGTCCCAACATGGAACTGCTTTTCTGTCAATACAACTATCATAAACGAAATGGATAGGGTTCGAGGTTAGAAAACTGTTTATAGTAACCAGCCAATTTTGAATTCATTTTGATTGAATTCAAATCAGTAAAAGTAAAATTAAGATATAAACAAACCCGTTCATCAGTGTTGACCATGTGACTTTGACAGTTGTGTTGGTATGGGGTAGGTCAATGTTAGGCACATGCGCAGAAGACGAAGAATTGGTCTGCCTCACCTTTAGTCTATGATCCGGACGTATGTCTCAGATTCGATGATACCCGAGGTTAAACCTTCCAAGGTTTACCGAGTGAGGTGAAGCAGCGGTAAACTACTGAACTCGCATTCGGGAGGACCCGGTTTCGAATCCCGGTCCGACCATCCTCATTTCTGTTTTCCGTGGTTTCCTGATATCCCTCCAGGTGAATGCTCGAATGGTTCCTTTGTACAGGCCAGGCCATAACCGATTCCTTGCCCGTTCCCGCTTCCTTGAGGAATTTGCTCCGTCTCCTATGACCTCGCTGTCGACGAGACGTTTACCCTCACCGACCGCCGCCACCGAAGATTCTTCTGGGATTGTTCGTGGACGTGCTTGACTCACTCCTGTTCTCGCGTGGCTGCAGCCCTGACCGTGTGCCAGCAGTGGTTCATCCCTACGGAAGGCGTTCAAAATGTCCACCTCGCGTGTGAATGCACACTGCACGCGTCGCACCTGCGACTACTTGACACGTTCAAACAAACTCCAGGTGTACCGCGGACCTTGTCCCACACGCTGGCGGAGCACTTACATGTCCGTAACAGGCGTTGCGCGCAAACGATGGTCTAGACATGTCTTCGCAGGTAAAGATCCACTAGATTCGAATCAGGGGAACGCGCAGGCCAGGCGATTAATACTGCACCAGTGCGGGAACAGCTCATCCAGATAGGCTACTGAAATACGGGTGCTCTCCTTAATGCCCTGTCCACACTCTAAACACAAAAAAAAGGGTGTGCCGGCTATAGTAAAGTTCAAATGAGAAAATAATCTCCGCGCAGCTTTGATGGAGGGAAAGTAGGGGAGGCAGAGTAGGAGATGGCTCTACAGAGAACTCGCCGCTGGAGGGAGGGAAACCACGTGACAATACCGGGGCTATACACACCAAACTGATAACATCGCTCTTTCCTTCCGCACTGCGCAACTTACATTTTTTTTTTACAGGAAATATTCACATACGGAGAAGCTCTCCTCTAACATTTCTCGGCCGCTGTCGCTACTGAACTGAACAACCTCACCCCTTCGTACAGCGATAATATACTTTCCCGACTCGCCCGATGCGTCCGTGACTTCTGCGCACTATTTTCTCATTTAGATTTTACTACACCAACAGTGAACAAAGTGACATGGACCTGTAACTTGGGAGCATTCAACCCAGGACATAATAACGTTAATGTGGACCATTTGTTTTGAGGTGTACTTTTCACGTCACGGTTACTTCCCGCGTAAATCGGCACATTTTTTNAAGCTCTCCTCTAACATTTCTCGGCCGCTGTCGCTACTGAACTGAACAACCTCACCCCTTCGTACAGCGATAATAGACTTTCCCGACTCGCCCGATGCGTCCGTGACTTCTGCGCACTATTTTCTCATTTAGATTTTACTACACCAACAGTGAACAAAGTGACATGGACCTGTAACTTGGGAGCATTCAACCCAGGACATAATATCGTTAATGTGGACCATTTGTTTTGAGGTGTACTTTTCACGTCACGGTTACTTCCCGCGTAAATCGGCACATTTTTTAAATATTGATTTCCATAAGTTAATAAGTAAAAAAAGGTTATCGCTGTGCCACGTTGTCCCAGAAAGCTCACAACACGCACACACACACTGAAGTAATAAATTAGAAACCACAAAATAAACCAGGAAAAAACAAAACGAGTAAACAAACGAATATGGATACTCATCAATTTTCGAAACGTCACTACAGTCTCGCCACACAAAACTTGCTGGCCGTGTGTGTTGTTTCCGTTTTGTTACACTTCTGTTATGTACTACTGCTCTTTGTTTTCTCTCCACAGAATGGATTTCAGATCAATGTAGAACGCAGCATACGTGTTTTGTGCAAATTTATGTTTGTTCAGTAAGGTTCGTTTCTTTCTACTACACAGGCAAATCAAACGGCACGAAAGTAGTTTCTTTTCAATCGAATGTGACGACAGACCAATCAAAACTGCTATTTCCTTCAACCGGTGAAGCAACACTGGTGCAATTTGTGCAGCTGAAATTACACCAGCTCTTGAGGAGGTGTAAATGGCGTAGTGAAAAAAAAATATATTAATCTTATTGTCGGTTTATATTTATTGCATACATTGCGAGGTGAAAGTCTGGAATATTTTAGTTGGTAATGGATTTAGTTTTTTTTTTTAAAGCGAATAAATTATTTTTGAAAGTGAAATAGATTTTTTTTGTAATATATAATGTTCCATGTTTTCCTTTCGGAAAGAAAATACTGTTGCAAATTAATATGAATTTAATTAGAAATTGCATAAAGGCTTTGGAGATTACTTTCTGTTAGACACATTGAACAATAAATGAACGGCTTATAAAATTATAGTGGTACGTTTGTTACAAATTTCGAACTCCGTAACTGTGTCTTTCAATTGTAGGTTATTTGTGTAATTCACCAAGTCTAAAATCGGATTATAATAAAATTCACTCGCGCTCTCGTAATGAAGAATAAAAACCGCCACGATAATAATCATGCAGCAAAATTGTGGCAAAGCTGCACAAAAGTGATTTCTTTCAAATCTACCAGTGCAGTTGCACCGATAGGTAAAGCTGGTGTTTGATGCACTATGCTATACCTGCTACAGTCTCTGTGGCAAAAGAAAGTAACTAATTCACTCTTAAAGATATCTGCGGGTAAAATGCATAGTTGTCGAAGCGTATCTGATACTAAACTAACTTTTTTTAACAATTTTGTATGCGAAACGCTGACTCTGTTGTGAGCTGTTGGTAAGTTTGGAAGGCAAACGTCGATCCAAATACAATGAAACTGTAGATAATAACCTTAAGTCTGAGTTGAGTGTTAGTTCAACGCGGAGCTGCTTGTTCATGCCCAGGTTGTCTGGGACAAGGACTCAACATGGTGGGGATGGCGTTCAGCGGCTGCAACGCCGTCATGGCTATGGCGTTCATGATGATGGCGATATCCATCCAGAGCCTCGACACCTCAGGGCAGATGGCCAGCTTGGTCGACCTCAGCCCCAACTTCGCCAGTAAGTGTCGCGCTCAACAGTCAAAGAGTGATTTGGGCGGCTCTTAAAATCTTGAAATCGAAGCCTTGAGAGCCGAGGAGGGTGAAACGAGGTGAGCATGGAGCAGCACCGGAGTGCAAGGGCGGGGGGAACGGGAGATCCCCGAGGAAACCCGCCGACGTGCAGCATCGTCCGGCATGATTCCCAAGTGCGAAAATCTGGGAGCGATCCCGCCGGGATCGTACCCGGTTCGCCAATGTGGGAGGTGAGTAGTCTGACCGCTACACCACCGCGGCCCCTAACTGCTTCACATTTAACACGCCGAACAGACAGAGTGGATAGAACCTGCGGTGTTTAGTTCGAAGCTCGGTTTACGACCGCTCCAATTCGTTACTTATTTTTATCACCGATTTTACGAAGTAAACATTGAACAATAAACTAAACTTTACCGATGTTCTATACTTTACTTTAGTAATTACAATTTGGTACAAGTTTTTTTAGAACAATTTTTATTTAAAGTTTTTATAATTTTGGTTTGCACTTACAAAAGTATTTTACAGAAGAGTGCTGCCTTAACTACATTTACTTAATAATAACGTTGAGTAAAATTTACTTAAATTTTAAGATATTTAATTATTAAAACATACATTCAACCGTCTTAGGGGGCGTTCAAGTATTACGTAACGCAGTTTTTGAAGATTTTTGACCCCCCCTCCCCCCCTGTAACGCGCCGTCACGTTTCCCTGTACCCCCC
>NQII01000441.1:88149-99987 GCA_002778355.1 Clitarchus hookeri
GGGGGGGGGGGGGGGGGGGGGGAGTTAGAGAGCTTGAGGCCTACCACCTCCCTTGCAATGTTATTTTGAATTTGATAAAATGAGATTATTCTTGAAACCGAGCAAATTTTATAAATGCTGTATTAACAAAAATTACGTAGCATAGAAACAGGAAGTTTTATAAATATTATTTAGACAGTCTATGTGCTGAGTACTGGCATTTATGTGTAATATTATTACGCGATTATTTCTTATTAGCATGTGGTTTGAAGGTGATGTACAATGGCATTGCCCCACCCCTCAAGAAGGCCCTTCCCGGCCTGGGGCCGCGTTGGTGTAGTGGTTAGACTTCTCGCCTCCCTCCTAGGCGAACCGGGTTCAATTCCCGGCCGGGGTCGCTCGCGGATTTTCGCATGTGGGAATCAAGCCGGACGATGCCGCTGGTCGGCGTGTTTTCTCGGGGATCTCCCGTTTATTCCCGCCCTTGCATTCCGGCGCTGCACCATTCTCACCTCGCTTCACCTCGATCGGCTCTCAAGACCTCGATGTTAAGAACCCCCGAAGTCTCTTCACTCACTTCACTTACCCTTGATAGGTCTCTATATCCGCCACTGGCTGTGAAATTCCTTAGAAATGCTGTCATTCAACTTTCAGTTTCTATTGTATTTGAAACTCTCTCCAATAATTCAGATTGTAGCTAGAAGTGCTATGTGGTTACTGTACTGAACTCTGCGAAAATATTACTGAGGCACGTAATTTTCGGAAATTATAATGCATTACAAACTCCGAGGAATATAGGTGAAGCACACGTGTTTCTTACACTTCAAAGCAAATTTTTTTTGTCATTTTATGACAGTGTTAGCTGATTAATAATTGTGCGGTAAATTATAATGCGATTTTTACTTACATTTGAATTAAATAGCGAAAAAAGAAAGAATTTAACATCCCAGTAAAGGCAAGCTTGAATCTAACACATGTTTTAAACAAAGGAAAAAGTATCTTATAATGAAAAATTCGTCTTCAAAGTTTAATAAAATATAGATGTAATAATTTTTAAAACAGTACTACTGAAATAATCTTCTGGGTGGACCAGCATAAGCAAACCCGTGAAAGGCATTCCTACAAATATTCGAGGAAATGAAACATTTGATGAAGGTTAGCTTCAACGTCGACTACAAAAATAATGCTTTCGCAGATGGTAGACGTCCTGTGAATTGAATTTCAGGATATGATAAATGTGGACATAAAGAGTGAAAATACGTATCTTTATTTAACTGGTAATATTCAAAGCCCTTGCTTGTATGCCAGAAGGCTAACTATGGGATGATTTACGAGAAAAGCTAACATGTGAAAAGTATACACATCCATCTTAACTGTGTGCCTAACCCACAGAACCTTGCATAAAACCGCCTCTACGACCTTGGTCACGGATTTAGCTGTTAAACACGTAATTTATGTTGTTAAAGTGGATTCACGCGATAAGCAGATCGATCACAGCGACCAGATGGAGTGGATCACAGCGACCAGTCACACCACACTACAAACATCCAGTCACAGCATACTCTTTTACTTTATCGACGTCGTCAGAGCTGTAACAGGTAGGTCAATCTCATCGTTTCCCGCGCAGACAGAACCGTTATTTATCACAGTTCATTGCACCTCATCCAAGTCAACCAAACGTTATAGCTACCTTCAAAGACGAGATTTTCAGGTAAAGGCCATATTTAACGTTCATTTTTTTTTCATTGTCATAAAGAGATTTATATAAGGACCACATAAATATAAATATTTGTAGTCAGACGATTATAGTTTTCCAATTATTGCACCGAAAATTTGAAAACGTCGGAATATGGGAGGCCAAATTTATATGCTCCTAATTAACTTTGCCAAATAAATCACGTGTCATGTGTTCTATAACATATTCACAATATGTTAAAAGTATCAAGGGTATTTAACAATGGGTACCGATATTCTGAATCTCTCAAAATAGGCATTAATGTTTTTGCCAACACACTTTTATTCGTTTCACGAGAAACTAACAAATATGAATATTATTTTCTCTAAAAAGAATAAAATTGTGTTGGCAAAACATCAATACCTGTTAAAAAATATATGGAGGATGCCAGTAGCCAAGTACTGATTGTTAAATATCCTCGATACTTAATTAATGTATTGTTGTATGATATATATATATATATCACATGCCATGTGATTTATTTGGCAAAATTAATTAGGGGCGTAGACAATTGGGCTCCCGTATTCCGAAATTTTCGATTTATCGGTGTTATATTTTGAAAACTATATCCATCGACAGGCGAGAGCACATCTGCGATGGAAGCGAGCTAACAAACTCCCCCACCGATTGGCCGGTCGAGTTGTGGTTAGGTCCATGGGGTCAAGAGCGCCGCAAAAATTATCAAATATTAACTACGCGGCAATAGGCTGTGTTTGCAGACAGTATACATCAGGCGAAGCTTGGACCACTTTTCCATGTGATTAAAAGATTTATCTAAAAACAAAAATGCGAAATATAATAAATTAACTATTTACATTTTTTTTTCAAAAACTATTTAAATAAAAAATAGCGATGCTAAAATTAAAAAAAAATAAACGAAACAAATTTGAAAATTAAATTAAAAAACTTTAAGTCATAGGGCGCTTACTTCCTTGAAACATTACGACCTAAAGTTAAACACACAATTTTCAAATACATTTTTACTAATAACTTTACTTTTTTAAAATTCATTAATGTTAAATGACCCGAACCTAAAACACTTTTTAAATTCTGAATTTCAAAATTTAATTTTTAAATTTGTTTATTGAAAATATTTTAATTTTAGTTATGTAGATACATATTTCAATGATGCGATTTGCCTGATATATACTACTTTTGCTGCACGTAGAGATGAAAAAATGAAAATGAAGTGCCACTTGTAATAGGTGTTGAACTTTTCCAGCAAACGACGAGCGCGTGGCAGCAAGTGTTCTTGATATCTGCCGCCATGGCCATACTCCCGGACATTATACACGCCTTCTTCGGCACGTCAGACCTGCAGAAGTGGAACTCTCCTGAAGGCGAGGCCACAGAAATGAAGACTATGAACGAAGAAATGCAGAAGCTCAACACAGACACAGAACACACCAAGGAAGCAGAAGACGAGAAACAGTAGCTGTTTCTCAAGGATAATTCATTTCATGTTGAGTTAAGGACATGGTGGCACGTGCATCCTTGTTCAAGAAACCTCCACAAAAATAATGTGAGCCAAGTTCTACCCCGTGATATTTTACAGCCGATTGTTTGCTATACTCTATAGGCTCACACCAAAACTATTCTCTGATACATGTCCCATGCAGGATGTATGCAATTAGAGAGGTCATCAACAACAGCGTAATGGATTTCCTGCGCTATACTCATAAACAGCGATTGTACACACCAAAGTGGATTAATTTGTTNTCAACAACAGCGTAATGGATTTCCTGCGCTATACTCATAAACAGCGATTGTACACACCAAAGTGGATTAATTTGTTTATAATATGCGATGGTTTTCTTACTGATCAATAATTGCCATTTTTACTATTTAAATAAAACTTTTGGTGCAAAGTGGTTGCAAAAAATTTTGTATCAGTGTAATTATTCGAAAGTAACGTTTAAAAAAAAATTATATGTATTTGATCTAAATTTAGTATTTCTAATCATACAATGGTCCAGCAGTTTTTGATAGTTAAGATGTGTTAGTATGAAAATCTAGATGTCGACATTTCAGCACATTCTGTGACATCATAAACAGGGAGAGCGTAAATGAACCATCTGCTAACCAGAATGCGCGAAAATTCCTGGCCCGTGAAAAGGACGAGACTATGCACTTCTGCATTAATTTTGGTTGTTTTACCATGCACTGTACACTATACCATTACCGCAGAGGAGACTCATGTGCCTAGGTGATGGGTGAGTGTTTTCACCATGATCTGAAATCAGGATATTGGCAAGTCCTATGCTATTGCTACTATGCTGCTTTAAACTTCACTTCAATATGGATTTACAGAATGTTACCGCGAGCTGTCGACCACAATATTCACAGCTCAGTACATTCTCCGAGTCTGACCACAAACTTGCAATGTTCCAACTCTGTTCCCTTATTGAAATTATTCAAATTTTCCCGCCAAAACCTTAATACGAACCTCTTTCCATCTCTCTGTACTCGCAGCTACATCATATGGTCGCACACGTGCCTTTTCATCATAAATTGTTATAATATACTTGCAGGCATCTAAATCATGTCATATGGCTTCCAAATATGTTCCTAACACATTATACTCTAATAATTAGTTCCTGCGCGACTCCCTTTTTTTTTTTTTTTTTTTTTNCACAAACTTGCAATGTTCCAACTCTGTTCCCTTATTGAAATTATTCAAATTTTCCCGCCAAAACCTTAATACGAACGTCTTTCCATCTCTCTGTACTCGCAGCTACATCATATGGTCACACACGTGCCTTTTCATGATAAATTGTTATAATATACTTGCAGGCATCTAAATCATCTCATATGGCTTCCAAATATGTTCCTAACACATTATACTATAATAATTAGTTCCTGCGCGACTCTCTTTTTTTTTCCATCTTGTGATGCTCTAGTGTTTATGTTTTGTTTTCTTGTGTTTTTGTAAAAGTGTTATTTTCTTGTTTTTCATAATGTTCTTGTTACCCGAAAGTACTTTCTGCCCAGTATAACTTTATTATCAAATGTTTGCAAACATCCCTAAATGAAAAATTTATGCCAAACAGCCTGCAAAATGTTTGTCCCAGCTTCCTTTCGACATAGATCCTATACAGTTCGTACACTTATACAAGTCTTGAAATTTCCCATAAAATTGTCTTTCTGGAACTACTGTATTTTTCCAACACACCACATTGTGCATGGAGATATACACATGGCATCATGCTCTATGGTGAGATTTCACCAGCTCCCATCATTTCCACAACTCCTTGAGGGAAAATCCCGAGGGTAAACCACCATTATACCTGCCCAGGGACGTGTGTCTGCCAGAGCATCACCACCTGCTTCACATCCCCACACCCCATGGTACCAGTGTGGGAAAGTGTGATAAATTGAGAGTGCATACGAAGCTTCCATCTCTCCACCCTCCCTCCAGAGGGTCGCACTTGCAACGAGACCATTCGTGTGTGAATGCTGCACACTACCCCTCTATCAACTTCGGGTCGGTTTATCCCCCTATGCATGTGCAGGCGAGGACTTGCAAAAGGCCATGTGTGTCGTTTACCATGGCAAAGACATCAGCTAACGAGATAACACTTCGGGTTACATGGCTCCTGGGCCACGACGACTAAGGTCGAGTGAACACACATATGACAAAGGGGAAAACTCCAGACTTTTCCTATGGTGTATACATCCTGTATCATCACTCATCCATTCTCACCTAGAAGTCAGAAAGATCAGTGTAGGTATCCTGATCCTAATGTTACCTGAGCGGTCGGGGATAGTAATGCAGACGTCGTCCGGCGGCNCCAGTGTAGGTGTGCTGATCCTAATGTTACCTGAGCGGTCGGGGATAGTAATGCAGACGTCGTCCGGCGGCTATGTTAAGTAAAGTCTGAATATTATACAATATTCCTATTTCGAATAGGATGGGCGGATGGGCGCCAGCTCACTCGGTGAGCACGAAGTCACAGTTCTCAGGATCGTGGGCCGAACGACCACGTGGCTGTATTCCCTGACACACACAATACAAATTTACAGGAAAATGTAATATACAGCTGAGGTATTCAGGATCCCCAGCAAGTCTTAGTATTACCTTTTACCTCATAAATTAAAGATGCCTCCTTGAGGCGTCGATACCTTCCTGGATAGGACCAGGGCTCGAGATACAACACAAAAATTAGAACTCACAAGTTTCGGTAAAATCAAATAAATTATGTTGCCAAATAGTTTACACAGTTACATGTATGCAATGCAAATTAAAGCGGACCTGACTCACTAGGCCTGTCAGCGGCTGTTACTGTACAAAAAAGTCAAAATGGCGCGAAAACTTACAAGAGTAATTAAACCTACAGAGTTGGTAAATTGAGCTGACGGAGGGGTGCTGCGAATTCGGGGAAGACTGTTGGTAAATTAAATAAAAGTTCCAGTAAAATACATTAACCTATTGCAGTTAAGTGTTCAGAACAAAGTATGAAAGTCCCCCGCGACTCGATGTATGTGCAGCACTTAAGACCCATGGAATCAAACTGCCAGAGATGGTACGAGCGAGTGGCGTCCTTGCCGAGAGCTCGCTGTACTCCGCGAGGTAATTTAATTAACTGACCTCATTAACATAGAACTTGAAACATATACACATAAATCACTGAAACATTCTGAGTGAGTTTTCTTAGTCCTGTAGAGAATTAAGAGTTCTTTATTAAGCACTAATATAAATACAAATCATGATTATGTGGTGTCTTGCCGAGCACGTGGGAAATTTAGGTTTGTTAAGTTTTGGGGCACTCTTCTACCGGAACAGTCAGGTTGAAAGAAAGACTAATTATTTCCCTCGTCACTAATTGGCTTTATTAGACGCACAATTGCACTTGGAAAAATCTATAGAATTCTTCAAATATCATAGCCTTGCTACTCTACTGCTTATTAAATATACACATGGCGTGCATTTATTCTGAAATTACTTCGCAAACCCCTAAGGGCGAATTTCCCGAACATTTGCCTATCGGTGATAAATTCTAATGCTATTTACTACACAGTCTAGCACTTGATTCCTATCCTAATTATACAGATCTCTCTAGGAACACCACAGGCACTCAGTTGGATCACTCGGTATCGGGAACACATCGGGACACACGACATACATGTTCCGCAGGCTGCACTGATTCAACGACTGTGGGCCGATGAGGTGATGACAGTGGCCGTGCCAGACCATACAGGAGTGGCCTACGTCAATCTTTAACGCACACAACAACTCTTAGAGGCTATTGCACATGACAATCACTCTGTGAACAAGATCGTACTTCCATGCACCATCGGAAGCAGACCAGCAGATATGAGACTTAAATAGGCCCAGAATATAATTTATCTTTTTTACGTAGGACTGTGTGCGAATGCTCGGAAAACAAAAGTAACACTTATCACTTTTCGACCAAATATTCACAAAAATTTCACAAATACATGTACAACAGTTGGTGCAATGGGATTGGCAAAATGTCATTTCAATGTGCTTTGTGATTCAGAGTTTATGGCTTCATGCGTTCGGTTATTATCCTTTATGAGAACACCTGCGAAAGTGAACACCCGTGCCACAAAAGGGACAGTAATTTTCTTCACTGTGTGGACGGTGAGAGACATGCCCAAACACATCATAACAAGAGTGACCGTGAGTGCCAGTCAGGCCACATTTGCACCATACAGTGTATGCAAAGCATCATTGGAGAATTTCTAGGAAGTCGAGAGCAAATGTGTCCCAAGTGCCAGCTTTGTGGGAATGTGTTTCGGTAAGAAGCATCCACTGTACTCATGCTATAGCTGTGAAGAACAACAAAACAGTTCCCCTGGCACAATGAGTGTCCTAAACTAGTACGACAATGCATTGCCTCGACTGACAATAACAATTCAACCTACAGGAAATGTCTCGATGATCTAGGTCGACCCAATGCCCCTTGTCCTCAGAAAAATTAGAGTTTTCTGGCCAGCATGTTTGAAGAAGCAACTCCAACCAACAATGCTGCTACACCTCTGGACACATCATGAGATTATCTGGATGTTGCTGCCAACATATAATCTGACAGCAGAGCTTTATGCCCAGATGAGGCTTGGTGAACAGGGATTCAACACCAGGCTACACTAGCTGAAGCTGCTGACACCACAATTTCTGCTACCATTCAACTGATAGACACATTATGTAGTGTCGCGAAGACCCATGCCACAATGTTTCATGCTGCGACTCCACATATTGTGATGCCCATGTCTGAGGTAGTGGCCACAGTAAACAATAGAGGATGCCCAAGAACATGAACACATCTTGGTACAATTCAAACCTAGCGATGCTGCGATGCCTTCGAGGCACCACGATGCAAGTGAACTCCAGCTCTATGAGGCTTACTAAGATGCTGAGGAGGGACACCCCAGGCCAAACCAGCCTGATCGTCTGCGATGGTCTCTCCACCTCTCCTCACGTATGGTGCTGTAGCTGTCGTCACTCACCAAGCAGCAACAAACAATGAGTCAGTCATAGAGAGCAATGCTCCATCTCTCAGCTGTTCAACGTAGCCTTGCTGTCAATAGCACACATCCTATGCAGCTGGCGAATCGAATGTACTCCACCTCTCCGAGCAGCTGCTATTACACCATTTCAATGGCGATAATACCCCAATCCTACTATGCCATTTCACACCTGGGGACTGTACAACCTACAGCCTTGGAAAGGGCTGTGGGCACTGCAATTCGGCCACACCTGATGACATGCGGCAGACCTATTGTTGTGCAGTATGTGCAGTAAACGGGCAGTCTCAACAAAGTGGGATGGTACGATGAATACTGTGTTCCCCTAATTAAAATTCATCCTTCCGACTTCACCGCAACCTACACATGTCCTTGGAAGTGGTACTACACTTCGTACATGGGCAGTCGCCCCAGCTCGCATCGAGATATGGGAACATGCCCACCGACCTGCTGGCTGCCACCATCATCACTGACCTCCTTGCAATTATGCCCCTAGAGGTAACTTTCAGGGGCATAATTATTTGAACCAGCAAAAATGCCTCTTAAAGTTTCCTTGCATTCAGTGCACCCATCACATGGAGTTGATGCTAAGGATGGCTGCAATGCGACATATGGCATTGCTCCGCATACCACTAGTTTATGGCACAGTACTGCGAAACCAAGGAAGGGAGAATAGGGAGCGATAGTATGGAGTGTCATTCAGAGATGGACAATGACTGTCAGTGTAGTGCAGCGAGAGTGATGTTGCACCACCCATTCACACCTACTCTGGAATTGCAGTAGTGTTTATTAAGCTCAAGTACGTAAATATTCAGAAAAGTGCTGTGGTGTAACAATATCTATTAAAATTTAATTTGGGCTGTAAAAATTGTAGCATGATAAGACTGTATAACATAACTTCGCCACCTTTGCTATGTTGGTTGATGTACACTCCCACCCCCTTCAAGGTGCAGCAATCACTACACCTGGCTTATGGATTGTCCACCTCTTGTGTCATTCGGTTTCAGGGTTTCTAAGGAAAACACATTTTGAATTCACAATAATTTACACAATGTAGTCAGTATATGTTAAGTAACAATCGAATACGGCAAAATGGCACCTATCATGTGACTTGGTCTCGCCCAAACACCAACTCCTATAAATTAAAGTATTTTTGTAGGTAGCTCGAAAATAGACACAATAGAAGTTTTTCAGAACATCTTTTACACCCCAAGCTAAAAACACTGCCAACGGAAAATGTTATTCGATTTTGTAATGAGTCTATAGATATATTATTGCTACCGATGGTATTATTATTGAGAGACTNACGGAAAATGTTATTCGATTTTGTAATGAGTCTATAGATATATTATTGCTACCGATGGTATTATTATTGAGAGACTTTCATTTGTAATATGTGAACATAGTATAATACATTCAAATAATAATATGATATGTATTGAGGATTCAGGAACAGGGAAAGTTGGATCGTTTTTGCCATTGGGACCATTTGTTGGGTCTTGTAGGAGGAATTTATAGGGCGCCGGTTAACCACAGAGCATGAGATGTGTATGGGTGTGGGCCGTTCGCCCAGTGTTGCCTGCCCTAAAGCATCCACTGACTATAGATGTTGATGAAAGTAGAATTTTAATATGCATTGACATGTCAAAAGTGTTGGCGTCCTCTATATGCAAGTAAAGAGAGATGAGGGTGGTTATACCATCTCACACGCCTGAATATTTTGGGAATTTACATATACTTCATAACATAGATTATATAGCAGTTCTTAAAAAGAGGGAGGGAGGTTGTATAAGGGCNTTGGGAATTTACATATACTTCATAACATAGATTATATAGCAGTTCTTAAAAAGAGGGAGGGAGGTTGTATAAGGGCACAGCACCCGACACAGGCCAAGATGAGGCCGAACACATGAAAAATAACATGTTACATCAGTTTTCACCTATTAGATTTACTCACATTTACCCTCCTCAAAATTATTCTCCCGAGAGGCACAAATACACTTCCAGAAACTATGGTGTGCTGGCAAACATAATCCACAATAACATAAAGAGTTTGATTCGAGCTTGAACTAAGTCTATCATACAAACATTTAAGCTTGCAGTAAGACAGCTGCGCAAGCTAGCAATCTCGAATTAACTGACTACTGCACACTTGTCAAGTTTGTAACAATCTTGTATAGTTACACTTGCTGCAGGATTGCCTTGACAAACTGCAAGTATAATTAAAGCCATCCGCAAGCATGCCATTTCCAATGTGCCAAATGTAAGGAATCAGGCTTGAATCAAGCTTGAATCACATATGATTTGACATGCTTGCTCGGTAAGGATAAATAAAGGTAAATTACAAGGTTGTCGCAAGCTTACGTGATATAGTGTATGGTATAAAAAGCACAAGGTTTATTAAAACATTACAAATAGTTCAGCCCCTGGCATGTAAGCTGACAGGGGGGCGAGGTATCACTAGTCCCAGGCATCGTAAAGCAAAGTTAATTTCCAGAAAATGAATTTACTGTTGTAGCTACATGACTGGTATGCAAAGAGAGTGATAACCCAGGAGCAACATGATACACTGCCTCCCACTTCACTTCTGATTCAGACTGAGGATTATAGCATCAGCCCACAAGATACTCGAGTGGGTTGATACCAAAGGTTGCAGATTTTAAAACAAACAATACAGAAAAGAAGCAAACACACAATACACACAACCACCGCATAATAATTATAAAGAACATTCTTTAACAGAATTACTAAGCATAATTAATCATAGAAAAGAAACAAATTGGCAATGATTAAATTCAAAGATGTAATATTCGTTGGTTTATAACTACCTCCCTGAGACTTTTATGACCTGGTTATCAAAACTTAATAACATTTCTACAATTAAAAAAAAACAAGAAATAGAATAAAACTATACTGTATATTTGGCAGTGTTAAACCCTCGTTATTTTACGAGTCCATGGTCCAACAAGGAATGTGGGCATCCAGTTTGAATGAGTCCAAAACAAAAGCTTTACTATTTTGCTCATTTTTCTGGCTTGGATTCTTAAATGTTAAATACATAATAATTATGGGGAACATGCTACACAATAATGCTTCACTAAGGAACATATGAACGAGTAATAGATGTTGGATGAATTGGGCACACAAACTTGCAGGAAAAGCTGTATTCTAACGCCTGTTGGCTGGGTGGTGTTAGGTTAAGGGAAGTTTTGAGGGACTGTGAAAAACATTGTTAGGTGGTTTGTGGATTTTTGTACCTGACTATGTGCCTGACACCGTCGGCAGACGGTGCCAATTGTTGCTGCTGGTTAGTGGCGGCCCTAGCAAATTTTTTAGGTGGTGCGAGATCTCAAAGTGGCGCCCCTATAAATACAAAACCTGCTAAATTATTATAGATATATCTGCGGGGCAAGCAGTGTTGTCTGTCGCGCTTGACATAGCAAATGTTCATTCGTGTTAAAAAAATGTTGTCAATCCCGCTCGTACTACCTTAATGCACTCGACAATGCCACTGTGTTTGCCATCATGCCCTGCTGAGGTGACAAGTCGTAAAGATGAGAAATAATAACAGTAAATAATTTTGTTTGACAGGTTTTATTTCAGCTAATAGGCTAGCTACAGACAGTCTTACAAAA
>NQII01000441.1:101090-120584 GCA_002778355.1 Clitarchus hookeri
TTCACCGGTAAAACATAAATCACAGACTTAGGTTCGGTTTGCAAAAAGAAAAACAATCGCTAACTCACATAGACGTAGGTATGTATTTACATCATAAATTATACTTACATTAACAGTACCTGCTACAACACAACACTACTTTTTATTTCGAATTTAATCGATAAAATGACAATTTCAGATGAGCTAATTACTTTTCGGCTGCGAGCGGGAGCGTGATATACCTATAATAACTTTTCGCGCGCACGCATAGCGAAGCAACAGCAACTGACTGACGCACGGAACAAAGTGACAGAACAGATGAAATTTCTTCTCACTTCCCCGCACGCCGCCTGCGCCTACCCATTTTCGCTCCCGATTGATTGTCAGTCAATAACGATTATAATATCGTATCAGTGACCAGCTAGGGTAGTCGCGTTTCGGTTGATTTCGGCGCCCCCCCCCCTCCGTGAGGGCGCCCGGTGCAGTCGCACCGCTCGCACCGCCCTAGGGCCGCCACTGCTGCTGGTGATGATCTCAGGGTATGACGGGCCGTTCGCCAGGATGTATGTTGTCCCTCGGTGAAAAATTGGAAGAAACTCTCTCTCCTGACACATGGAAAATACTGTGGGCCTATTTAGGCTGACCCACACAACTTAAACTTTAAAAGTTCTGAGTTGAGCACTGGCTGTTAAGTAATTTATGTGAAATTGGGTGAAGACCGGTTATAGGGTAGTCGTACCCCTAAACTCCCGTAGGCAACACTTGAAATAAATAACACGAAGTCTGGAAGATTGCATGTAATTACTCTTACACAGAAACAATTACATCGCTCAAAGTGAACACTTTATACAGACTCTGGACTGTGGCCGCCAGATCGGCAATACTGCGAAAAATTCACATTTGTACATATGAGTGAATTATTGGTGCATTGAGCAGCCCCTGGTTTTATTCATGGGGAAGAAGGGGTGGGATCTCCGGGTGCAGAAATAACAGGTTCCGTTACATTACATTAGACTATTGCAGCTAAAGGTGATTGGTGTGAAAACATGAAGGCACCTGGAGTGTTATGCAGAGCGTGCCGACCCCTTGAGTCACTCGATGGCGACTGAATCTGGCGAGCACGTGTGGCACGAACTATGGCGACATGCAGCTCGCCCACACTACTTTCTGCTTGCCTGTAACTTGCAATAATTAAAAGACAAACACCTGCGTGAAAAATTGGCAAAATAAATACACTAATATTTCCTGAATAAAAACAGTTACAATTTAAATTTGGATGGCATGAATTCAGGATGAAACTAATGAGGTGAAAAATACTTGAATTTGAGCATTACAAAATGAAACCCTGAAATGCTAGTAGGGGGGAGGGTTGTCTCTGAACATTTACACACTTATTGTGTCTTTTGGATGTGTGGTTTGGCAAAGGGTCAGGAGGGCAGGATGCCGTCCTCCTTCAATTCTCATTGATACCTTTTACTTCCCTGGCAGTTCCTTAATTGGGAAAGATTTATGCTGCACTCAGCTAGCCCGAACTTTCATGCCCCCCAAAATTAATGCTATGGTGGTGGAATTGAAGATGAGTGTAGTGTGTTCCCACATGCTGTGCTGTCTGAGTATTCATCGAAGTAGCCACATCTTGTTCGGGACATGGCGATGCTTAGTAGAGGTCGTAGGACTGTTGTGCTTTGCGGAAGAACAAACAGTAGCTAAGGTATTGGGTCGAGACTAGCATCATACACCTCCAGTAGTGAGGTCGTTATAGCTACGCATGCACAGGACTAACAGACTTAGGGAGGAGGGACATGGCACATGTCTAAAAAACACAAGACACTTTTAAAAATAACTACACAACGAAATCAACAATGATAAAATACATGGATCAGTATTAAGAATCCCAAAATGCATGGTGGCTTTGTCTATCCAAGTCTCTCATTATGGAAATGAGATATCTCATTTATTTATTTCAGAAAAACACAATATCTAAAAAGAAGAAAAATATTTTATTACAATTGGTATCAAATATGTTACTGGACAAATTCAAGTGGGCAGAAGGAGTGCAAGTAGCATAATATAAACTCACAAAATGAATGTTTAATATTACTACCTTCTTTTTAGACCCTGGTTTTAAAGCAAAATTATTGAAAAAATATAGGGATCACACAAAACCATCATACCTCACACANCTTTTTAGACCCTGGTTTTAAAGCAAAATTATTGAAAAAATATAGGGATCACACAAAACCATCATACCTCACACAGCAACATGCGCATGTCACAGATGTGGAATGACAATGGCACACAAAGGGTCACCAGCCTGCAATAACCTACAGATCCCTGCAATAGTGTTCATTTTGCTGGTGGCCTAGTGGCTGGGTATAAATTTTGATGTAACGGGCCAGCCTGAACTGTTATGACCCCAAGAGTTACCTCTTGGGGACATGAAAGCGGAAGCCTGCTTGACCCCAGAGATGATATGGCTGNTCTTTTGGATGTGCGGTTTGGCAAAGGGTCTGGAGGGCAGGATGCTGTCCTCCTTCAATTCTCATCGATACCTTTACTTCCCTGGCAGTTCCTTAATTGGGAAAGATTTATGCTGCACTCAGCTAGCCAGAACTTTCATGCCCCCAAAATTAATGCTATGGTGGTAGAATTGAAGATGAGTGTAGTGTGTTCCCACATGCTGTGCTGTCTGAGTATTCATCGAAGTAGCCACATCTTGTTCGNGAATTGAAGATGAGTGTAGTGTGTTCCCACATGCTGTGCTGTCTGAGTATTCATCGAAGTAGCCACATCTTGTTCGGGACATGGCGATGCTTAGTAGAGGTCGTAGGACTGTTGTGCTTTGCGGAAGAACAAACAGTAGCTAAGGTATTGGGTCGAGACTAGCATCATACACCTCCAGTAGTGAGGANTTGTGCTTTGCGGAAGAACAAACAGTAGCTAAGGTATTGGGTCGAGACTAGCATCATACACCTCCAGTAGTGAGGACGTTATAGCTACGCATGCACAGGACTAACAGACTAAGGGAGGAGGGACATGGCACATGTCTAAAAAACACAAGACACTTTTAAAAATAACTACACAACGAAATCAAAAATGATAAAATACATGGATCAGTATTAAGAATCCCAAAATGCATGGTGGCTTTGTCTATCCAAGTCTCTCATTATGGAAATGAGATATCTCATTTATTTATTACAGCAAAACACAAAATATAAAAAGAAGAAAAATATTTTATTACAATTGGTATCAAATATGTTACTGGACAAATTCAAGTGGGTAGAAGGAGTGCAAGTAGCATAATATAAACTCACAAAATGAATGTTTAATATTACTACCCTCTTTTTAGACCCTGGTTTTAAAGCAAAATTATTGAAAAAATATAGGGATCACACAAAACCATCATACCTCACACATAGCAACATGCGCATGTCACAGATGTGGAATGACGATGGCACACAAAGGGTCACCAGCCTGCAATAACCTACAGATCCCTGCAATAGTGTTCATTTCGCTGGTGGCCTAGTGGCTGGGTATAAATTTTGATGTAACGGGCCAACCTGGACTGTTATGACCCCAAGAGTTACCTCTTGGGGACATGAAAGCGGAAGCCTGCTTGACCCCAGAGATGATATGGCTGGCAAGCAGGGTGTGATCCCAATTGCAGTGCTTGCACACCCCCCTGACTCTCGGACGATGACTGACTTGATAGGCGCCTGCCAGAACTCTTTACTTGCAAAACTAAAAATATTTTAAACCAGATAATATAACAATAAAACTATACAACACAAAATCCTTGCAAGATCAATTAATTAATTTAATGAAATGTGGGTGATGTAATGAGATTAACACAAGCATTAAAATAAAATAAAGTAATCGAATTTCTAAGAGTGATTTTTGCATAACATATTCTTGTGTCTTCTCAGATTCATTTATAGAAATTGTATTGCATCCTGCAGTGTGTGATTGGAATCTTCCATGCGGCTCCTCTTTCAGATGGGCTGAGATGGCGAGGGAGTAATAATGGTTGCACTACACTGCTTGCATTTGCACTGCACTACATGGCACTCGAGCAATCGGATTCTTGCACCTGCTATGCTCATTGCAGTGGAGGTGGACATGCAGAGTTGCATATGGTATAAAAGGGGCAGGATGTCGTCCTGCATCAAATGCCTCCCACTCTCTTTGAAGACAATCTGTGGGCCGCACATTGTCAGGCACAACAGGAGCAAGTAGTATCTCTATGGCACCAGGGCCGTATGTTGTACCATGCCTTGTTGCTGCTCTCGAGTGGGTGGTCCATTGCAGTGTGTGATGTGGTGACATCACTGTAGGCCGGATTTGCCTATGCTGTCTTGCACCATTAGAGACTGCCATTACGCCACCGACAATATGTCAGGGGACCCTGCACCCTGCGGTTTCACTTGGTACTTGTGTGATGAGTGGGGCGTGGTCCCTGGTNCGACAATATGTCAGGGGACCCTGCACCCTGCGGTTTCACTTGGTACTTGTGTGATGAGTGGGGCGTGGTCCCTGGTCGAGGTGGGTGCTGCGACACCAGCATCACGATGAGGGCAGGCTGCATTTTTGCTTCCCCTTGCTGCAGCAGCATTTGAGGTAGTGTTTGTGTGGTATGGCGATGTCTAACAGCACTACACCATCAGTGGTGAGGCTCCTGTCTTGGTAGAGCTCACACACATTTAAGTCATTGTTGTTAGCATTAATTTGATTCAAACTTACTTCGCTTACAGGCTCCCACATGGTTGGCCACAGGATTTCCTCCCATCTAGTGTCGTCCTGCACCACAGTGTTGGTGTATGGTGACATTGACAATGCATCTGCAAGTTAGTTTTAGGTGCTCAGGATATACTCCACAATGAAGTCGTACACTTGAAGAATCAGTGCGTAACAGGTCAGCTTGCTGCGGGTCNGGTGCTCAGGATATACTCCACAATGAAGTCGTACACTTGAAGAATCAGTGCGTAACAGGTCAGCTTGCTGCGGGTCATTTGTGGCATAGCCAGATTAAGCATGTGCTTTGGTAGCATGTGCGAAGCATGAAGCTTTGGTACTCCAAGTAAGCATAGTACTTCTTGATGGATAATACCCCTGCAAGGCATTCATGTTGATTGATGTCATATCTCTGCTCAGTGAACCCGAACTTCGCGCTGGCATAGTTGATGATGTGACGTTCGCCATTGTAGCTGCACTAATACAGCACTGCATGAAGCACTGTTTAGCACTGCACAGAGTCCCTCTTTGCTCGTTTCAGTCTACAGGTAGAGGTACTTCGTGGTGTCGTATCTTCCCAAAGTGGGACAAGCTCGTAAATGCACCTTCATTTGCTGGAACACCTCCTCAGCAGTGTTGTCCCATTGAAATCGCTGTTATGTTGACAGTAGGTCAGTGAGCAGTGCAGTGATGATGTCGAAGTCTCGTATGTACTCTCAGAGTCAGTTTACTAGTCCGAAATAAAGGGATTTAATTTCTCAGGGCATGTTTTGTGTAATTAACACCATCATGTAACTCATCAGATTCATTTATAGAAATTATTTACGCCTTGCATTACATTATTGGAATCTTCCAAACTGCCCCCCCCCCGCCAAACAATTTTTGGTTGTTGCACCGCAGAGGGGGGGATGGTTGCACTACACCATTCTCACTCGTACTACACTACTGGCACCTCTGCTTTCGGATCCTTCTACTCGTCGTACTCATTGCAGTGGAAGTAGTTTGTCGATGCGGCGGACAGTATAAAAGGGACAAGGACTTTGCCCTGCTTGACTATTTTTGTATTGTGTAGTATTTTATAACTTATAATTTTATGGTATGTTATTGTAATGTAAAGGAACTGAAAAAAATGGTTGCCTGTAAAGTCGGTTTTACGGGCGAAGATTTTACGTGACAACGTAGTGCTGCGCGCGCGGCAGACCGATCATAGTTGAGTGGGAGAGAGACGCAAGGCATTCGGCGGGCCTCTCTCTCGTTCGGTGACTCATCGTAACGTTACCGAGCGTTACACTTTTTCATAAGTGACTCCCAGCCGCAACCTAATTTAAGACGTTGTCACGTCAAAATCATTATTGACAACTCCTTTCGTCTATTAACGATAATCCATATATGCTATAAAATAAAGAAAAACAAATGAATGATTAAGATCACATCTAAAATTTAATGCAAAAATACATGTTTTGTGATATTGATTGATGTTATTTTTACTTGTCCATATCTAAGTGTTATGTGTTCGTAACGTAAAGTTAAAAAAATATTTTTTAATGTTTTTATAAAAACAGTTATATTTTAGACAATAGAATTATATATAACTTAAAAAAAAAATCTTTTTCTTTGGAATGCCTAGAGATAGCAGCACAAAGTATATCTTTTCGTAAATATCGAATAATAGCATTGGTTTAACATGCTATTTTAATCTCTATGGTCTTTGCTTGGACAAGTCAGCAGATATGTTTGTTTTCTGCTGTTTTTAAAATTAAGGAGTAAGCGTGTAGTTGTAATTAATTTTTATACCGAAGTTTTGTTCTCACAAAAGAGGTTTTTTATGGCGTATCAACCACCAAGTGCACGTCAAGGTATTTCACTCAGAATCATCTAATATATGTATTTCGGCTTATCAGCAATCTCAACTTTGTCTTATGGCGTAGAGCGGTGTTGCTGGTAACATGCCATATCGAAGGTCATGGGTTCCCACCAACGGCTCAGGGTGTGTCTCGTACCACGTGGTACCCTATTACGTTTTGCGCCTTATATGGATATGGTGGCTAATTTAACAACAAACTAGCTCTGAATTACGGGTAAAAAGTTATTTTGCACTGCGGTGAAAGGTAATCGTAATGGTTTCTCTTGTGATTTTTTTAATAGTCATTAGCAGTTGCGTGGAGTAGCGACATGGGTAATTACTCACAACAGGGGCTTTTCTGAAAATAAAAGAAAACATCATGGAAAGTGGTATATTTCCACTCTACTAATTACACAGCCCACGAATTTACTAGGGGCATTGGCGTATGACCAATACAAACCACAAATACGATAATGGCGAGGGCTATGAAGATCAGGGAAATTGTGGGGTAAAATCACAAAAAATTACTAAAACACCTCAATTTAACATTTTCCCACCTAATTTTGTAATATGTGCCCACCTAACCTAACAGAACCTAACCCCACAATGAGTGAATCACTAACATTTTTAAACTAACCTAGGATTGTAGGGTCTTAAACTAAATCTAACCTAGGATTGTAGGGTGTTCATCTAACGTAGGATTGTAGGGTTATACACTAACCTAGGATTTTAGGGATTTTTAGGGGCAATTGCTACTGACCTGCTTAAAAATTGACCGTTAAAATGCCAGTAATGACATATGTAGCCGCTAGGTAGCGTCGGATCAGCAATGCGCAGCCATTAATAATGCCGATCAATGTAAACAGACCAGCCAAACTGCTCTTACATTTCGCAATTTTGTTAAAAAAATTTTAATATGTTCTACTTATTTTAACATGACCCCCTCCTAAATATGAACAAGGTAAGCCGTGCAGAACCCATTAATCTACTTTTGTTGGTCTAGGACATTTCGTTCAGAAAAGCCCCTAAACTGCATAATTACCACAACTTCTTTCTAAACACTTGTCTTGCTGAAAAAAAACTTCTTAACGTTACACTGCTCCGTATTCTGTTCCTTACCTCTGGTATGTGTCCCAACAAACCATTGCAATTGGAAAATAATAGCTGTTGACTGCCAGTTCAGCTACGGTGTAATTTACACAGTGGATACTTGATAAGACAACAAACACAACGCCGTACATTGGTCCGAACTGAAAATGGGGTTGCGTGCACACAACATGCTAAAATCTTATGATTCTCAATTCCAGACACACACAAAACTCTGCAAATTGTGTAAGTTATAAATGTTCAGATGGCCAAATTCAAAATCTCGAACATATGCAGGTGCTATACTACTGATGAAGAATTATATCATTTTGGCTACAGGAGTGTGTGACCTTTGCTTCACTTCAGTTTGTCCTTATAAGAGGTAAAGAGGCAATGTGAGTATGTCGTGTGTAAGGGGGTAACACCTTAAATGGCATCAAATGTTTACCACACAAGCAGTGAAACAAACATCACCACACAACCCAACTTTAAGAAAAGTCGCATTGCTTCATAATTGCCGAGCCGAAGTTAACCAACTTTAATTTTCTGTTCTGATCAGTTGTTGAATCTGGTTTGCCAGTTGCCACGGTCACATCCCCGTTGCTCTTTGGATGTTTGTGGAATGCAACCTCATTTATCTACGTAGTTAGTGTTTGTTTTAGAAATAAAATTTTTTTTTATAAAAACAACCTTAATATAAGAACGTGAAGGGATATAGGTAGGTGTAAATGATGCTTGACTGATCTATTTTTTAATAATGATTTTAATAATAGAGTTTTGGTGATGACTAGTATGGTAAGGGAACACATATTAAAAAGGATCTGTGCTCTGTGGAAGAATTCGTTTCAGCAGCTAATGCTATCTGTAGTTATATGAGATGAAAATATTATTGGAATATTTTTAAAGTTATGATTTTGCATCATTTTCCAGAGATGGCAACACGAAAGATTCTGGAGGAGTTGCAACTGAAGAAACAAATGTTGCTCAAGCAAGGAGTCGCGCCAACACTTAGTTCACAGAATTTATCGTCCATACCAATGGTATGTGGGTAATTATAAAACATTACGCACTTTACTGGGGGGGATCCTTGGAAATGATGTATATCTGCAATAATAATTATGCTGAATCATAATTGCTTAGGTGCATTGTTATATTCGCAGTACGTGANAAATGATGTATATCTGCAATAATAATTATGCTGAATCATAATTGCTTAGGTGCATTGTTATATTCGCAGTACGTGAATTGCAGAATTGGGGAGGGCTGTGCACGTAAGGAAAATTTTGGAGTAAAGATAATAAAAATGAAAAGAAAAAAATTACAAAAATAATGTTAGAGNGCTGTGCACGTAAGGAAAATTTTGGAGTAAAGATAATAAAAATGAAAAGAAAAAAATTACAAAAATAATGTTAGAGGGTGGGAAAATGTTAAAAGTACAGGTAAGAGTGTTCCAAAAAATCTACTTCTCACAAATCTCTGCCACTCTGCTTCACAATTTTTGAGATAGCTGGTGCAGAGGGCTCTTCACAAATTGACCTGCTTTGTACCCAAACAGGTATGAAGCAGGTAAATGGGTGTAGCCCTTCACGCTTGCTATTGCTCTCACTCCGGGAAAGAGATTTGCGCNAGGGGGTAACACCTTAAATGGCATCAAATGTTTACCACACAAGCAGTGAAACAAACATCACCACACAACCCAACTTTAAGAAAAGTCGCATTGCTTCATAATTGCCAAGCCGAAGTTAACCAACTTTAATTTTGTGTTCTGATCAGTTGTTGAATCTGGTTTGCCAGTTGCCACGGTCACATCCCCGTTGCTCTTTGGATGTTTGTGGAATGCAACCTTATTTATCTACGTAGTTAGTGTTTGTTTTAGAAATAAAATTTTTTTTTATAAAAACAACCTTAATATAAGAACGTGAAGGGATATAGGTGTAAATGATGCTTGACTGATCTATTTTTTAATAATGATTTTAATAATAGAGTTTTTGTGATGACTAGTATGGTAAGGGAACGCATATTAAAAAGGATCTGTGCTCTGTGGAAGAATTCGTTTCAGCAGCTAATGCTATCTGTAGTTATATGAGATGAAAATATTATTGGAATATTTTTAAAGTTATGATTTTGCGTCATTTTCCAGAGATGGCAACACGAAAGATTCTGGAGGAGTTGCAACTGAAGAAACAAATGTTGCTCAAGCAAGGAGTCGCGCCAACACTTAGTTCACAGAATTTATCGTCCATACCAATGGTATGTGGGTAATTATAAAACATTACGCACTTTACTGGGGGGATCCTTGAAAATGATGTATATCTGCAATAATAATTATGCTGAATCATAATTGCTTAGGTGCATTGTTATATTCGCAGTACGTGAATTGCAGAATTGGGGAGGGCTGTGCACGTAAGGAAAATTTTGGAGTAAAGATAATAAAAATGAAAAGAAAAAAATTACAAAA
This sequence comes from Clitarchus hookeri, assembly GCA_002778355.1. Lineage (NCBI taxonomy): Eukaryota > Metazoa > Arthropoda > Insecta > Phasmatodea > Phasmatidae > Clitarchus > Clitarchus hookeri. The sequence goes on from NQII01000441.1 coordinate 111,188, forward strand.
ATAATGTTAGAGAGTGGGAAAATGTTGAAAGTACAGGTCAGAGTGTTCCAAAAAATCTACTTCTCACAAATCTCTGTTACTCTGCTTCACAATTTTTGAGATAGCCGGTGCAGAGGGCTCTTCACAAATTGACCTGCTTTGTACCCGAACAGGTATGAAGCAGGTAAATGGGTGTAGCCCTTCACGCTTGCTATTGCTCTCACTCCGGGAAAGAGATTTGCGCAGGTTTGTGTTAACTCACTTTTCTGGAAGTTGGTAGTAGGTACAACGTCTCAACAGTTGCAAAACTTGAATGAACAAAAAATAAAAGCCTATCGACGTCACCAACATCAGCAACTAAAACACAAGTATTTGCCTTGTGACACAAAACTGCGCAAACATCTACAGTATCATGTAGAGAAAATGTCATATTCAACCCAAATAGTGGTTTTTGTTGATACACGTGCAAGTAAACAGTCATTACTCAACTTGCAATTAAAGGCCACACACGCAATTGTACTCTTTCTAGCCATCTGCCTTGCTGAAAAGAATTTTTATAGCTACACTGCACTGTACTCTATTCCTCACTACTGGTTTATGTTGAAACAGACAATTGCTCTCCTATGCCAAACAGTGCGCAAAGACAAGTTCAAACATCGGTTGTAACTCAGCTGTTTACCTTCCGACGTATTGAAAGTTCTGCACACCATTATATATTAAAGTTCACATGGTCATGTACAAAAAGATCCATGAATGCTCGCGCTATGGCAGACGCGTTCCAAAATTCTGAAGCTCTATAACTGAATAGTGTATCAAAATTGCTGCACGAATTTGCCTCTTCCACTTGCCGTTCAGTCCAAATATTCACCAACACGCATGCTATTGTTCACGCACCTCAAAATCTGCATCTGAGCTAACAGAAAATGTCTTGAAATTGTTGCACTAATTTCAGTCATTTGTTTCACTTTTGTTCACGACAGTTTGGCATAGGACATAAATTAACATTACAGATTATGTACACAAAGGGGGTTTAACACTTTAAACATCATCAAATTTTTATTAAATATATCACCAAACACATTGCCATCACAGTAAGCTTTGCTAATTCTTCAGACTAGACCCAAAATGTCTAAAATACCAAATAACATGGTCTCTATAATGCATTTTGGGGTTTTATATTATAAAAATGGTATCTTTTAAGTTTTGTATGTTATGCTGTCAATAATGTATTTAATCATTTAGTAACACGCTAAGCTTAAAGGCTCTGCTTACCAAATATGCAGCTACGGAGTTGAAACAGGGAATCAATGCTAAAGAAATTCCTTCAAAGTGCATCAATTTTAAAGATAAGTGTTTCAAACAAAAAACTATTCAACACAGTTTTCTCATATACTACCACGGTAAGAAACTTTCAAGTCATGTTATGTTTTTATTCATATTTTATTTGTAAAATGTAAATTTTAATCTTAACTTTTAGAAAAAAAATTGTTAAGATTTCTTAATGTATCAGTATTCCTTAAGAAATGTCACAACTTTTTGTTTGACAAGGTTATCCTTAAAATTATTGCATTGAGAAGAAATTTCTTTAATATTGATTCCTCAATTAATCTCCTTGGTTGCAGACTTGGCTTAAATCTAAAAATTAAGACACAAGCAACCGTGGGTAACACTTGTAGTCAAACTTATTTTTCACACAGATGCACAATTACATTATTTTGCTGCCGGGCCAGTTTCCTCAGACTGTGAGTTTTGGCATCAGTTGTATCTGAAAATCTCATGCAGTTATGTGTGTGTGTGTTAGCGCACACGTGCACATTCTTGCATGTGCATGTATTGCATGCATATAGATACTGGTCTTTTCAGTATTTGTGCTCATGTCATCTTCATTTTTTAAGGGGGCCATGGTTTGCCTCCCACCAAGGTGAACCGGGTTCGATTCCCCTGCGAGGTCGCTTCCACATTTTTGCATGTGGGAATTGTGCCGGACAATGCCACTGGTCGGCGCGTTTTCTCTGGTATCTTCCATTTTCCCGCCTTTCCATACTAGCCTCGTTTCACCCTCATTGGCTCTCAAGATCTCAATGTTAAGTGTCTCCCTAATTTCTCATTTTTTAAGATTTAGTTGGTAGCCTGTTGACTTATTAAGCTGTAGTCCGTTAATGGTTACTTCCAAATTTTCTGAAGCCCTGCTTCGAATAAAACTCTTTAACTTTCTGTTGTTGTACTCTGTGAAGTAACAAGTAATAAAAAATTTTGTGTGGAAAGTAAGCGAATTTCAAATGAATAATTATGTAAAGATATGTCGGGCGTGTGTGATGCTTAGCAGAATTCCTACTACACTGCCCACTTTTTCTTGGCTCGTGGCTTTTATCTGTAAAACGCAATGAAAATATGTCACATTATTTATGTCAAAATCATGTAGGTAATTAATGTGATACTTTTGACACATTAGCGGTAATCATTAATGAATTCTTAATTACGTGTAGACACATTTACACTTTTGCATTTAGACATAGACAAAGCACAAAATTTCCTACCCTTTGTATGAAATAAAACACTCAGACATAAAATTACCCTTGAGAATAAAATATTTTAACTACTTTCAAATACTACACAAAACACAAGCCATTCCTTTGTGTGTGTTAAAACTGTAGGTTTATTGCAGAAATGGTATTTGGAAAAATTGAGAATTCAACGATAAATAAGAAAATCCAGAAATATTAATCAAATCAATAGAAATTTGCTAAAAGATCTTATCTGTTGGCTTCTGATTAATGTCCAACCAAACCCTTCATTCATTTCAGAAAATAATTTAAAATTCCAAAAATCACTCTTGAAAATTCAAGTTAATTTGATAATCCAAACTGTTCAAAATGATTGCAATGCACATACATAACAGTTCTTTAAAATTGCAGTACCATACCCGGTGTAGGCCATACTTATACAGTACTGGTGGAGACGGCAGCTCACGTAGTTTATAGTTTACCATAGCACTTCAAAACTACTGCAATGCATTTAGGGCCTCTTCTTTATCACACACTGCATATTTAAACAAACTAGGTGCCTCTCGTACACCTTTTCTAACATTATGATGGGTGGTAAGTGCAAAATTAATGAATTCTTGCAGAACAAAAGTTACTATGTACCGCTGTCCATAGCGTCTAGGGAGAGTGTGTCAATCAAAAGGGGTTCACACGGTGATGCTATTTAAAAATGGGAAATGCCAAGATATTAGTCACTTCTTGAGACGTGGCACTTACCTTATCAGAACTGTAATTAAATTAATTCCTTCGTGGCAAAACATGCTCGTTTAAGCCAGTTTAAGTGCAAAGAGAAAATGGTGACAAAATAATTAACAATTCCAAAGATAATTGAGCTCAGTTTACGTAACAAAATAAAATAAAAGAAGTAGAACTGTCAAAATACGTGAAATGGAAACAAACAAGTAAATAAATAAGAATTTTAATGTGATGTCCTGAATTACAAACGAGAATTAAGGATGCCATCCAAACTGTAACAACGGACATGCTGACAAGAGTGTGGAACGAGTTTGATTATCGCGTAGATGTCGTTCCGGCCGCTCATGGTGGTCACATTGAATATTTATGAATGTATGGTAAACAAACTTCATGGTTCCATGGTTCATTTGGTTGGTAAATCAAGGCTGTAGGTTGTTTGGTTTTGATATTATAGACCTTCAAAGTTGGGGTATTCTTTTATACTCTGCCAGTATAAACGTAACATGACCACCGGTAATCAAGATAGTGCAGGTACCCGTACTAAAAAATGTTAGTACAACACGAAACCAAGAAATGCAAGTTATTTGGTGGTACACGCGTCCTCTAGCTGATGATGCCCATGTTGGTACTGTAGAGTGATATTTGTGTTGCAAGTTTGTACCCGTTCATGGTTGCACAATACAAATTTTTGTTCTGATAAGTCAAGTAAGATGTAAAGACATGGTATTTGACATATTTGTAACATTGAAATGTACTCCTACATGTAAATGTTTCACAGAGAAAGCATGGTATTATGTAAATTTACTTTACATTTTTTGTGAAGCTTGGAGTAAGTTTATTTTTAAAATGTAAGTTGCCTTTGCTTAAAGCTGTTTTTACCATCAATTTTAAATTTTAAATTTTTTTTTAAGGAAAAACTATATGAATTTTGTATCATGCTTATTTAAATACGGATATATTCTGAGCGTACTACGTGTTTGGCCAAATGTTGAGATATTACGTTGTTCTTCCTCATCATGGTTATTTTGTTGTGAAAGTTAATAGGTCCGCATAATCACATCTAATTCCAATCTGAATGTCAGATTTGAGGACATTTAGGCTACAAAAGGCAAAACTGCGGACTCTGTGTGGCACATTGAATAAGGAACACACGTTTTTATAAAACCCTTTAAAAAAACTTTTAAGGCATTGACAACTGCATAAAGGTGCATTAGGGAAATACGTGTACATATGCTAGGAAAACTAAGTTGCACAGACGTTCAAAGGAAAATAAGTTCTGCAAGCAGTTGATATCCACCAATGGCACTGTGAGTGGATGCATCTTTGGGAGCTCCTCCCATCATCCTCAGCATTTCATTGACTGGACAATTTTTTGTTATGATTTCATTAGTGCTAAGTTTTTAAAAACTTTAGATTTTGAACTGTGGTTATAAAAAAATGGTTTTGATGTCTTGTAATTTGTACTGTTTTTTCGTGTTATTTGTTTTGTTTTGTTACCTATGTTACACCACCTTTTGTGATGACTCTTGACAGTGAAACCCTTTTAAGATCTATTTTGAAATATTTTCCTGCTTGATAACTTTATATGATTTTTCACCACGTTTATAAACACCAGAGTAATTGACCCTCTTAAGTTTTCGTGGTTAACAAGCTAACACTTTCTTAAGTCCTTTTGGAAACTTCTTAAGCGTGTTTTGATGTAATAATAATGGAAAAATTAAAATAATTATAAATATAGAAACATTGTCTAGGTTATTGTTAAAATACTGCTTGTGGATGCTCTTGTAGACATGTTAGTAAGTTTATTCTTGGGATTCTTAACAAAACATTTTTATATCAATAACTTCTATTTAAGCCAATATGATGTTGCGTGTTTAAGGTGTGGAATGATGAACAAAAGCTGTGCAATGTTTTTGGGTAGAGTGGAGGGCTGACGCCAGATGCCCACATGATGTCCTCGGCCCAGCGGACTGCTCTCCAGAACGCCAATAGCCAGTCGTACGGGTTCTTCATCAACCAGGACTCAGCATTCGGCAATCTGATTCTTCCCGTCCTTCCGAGGTTTGACAGCAAGCAGTGATGGCACGGCTGAAGCTGAAGGCGCTCGAGCAGTACCTACAGGAGGTGGAAGTGTTTGAAAACCCGAAGGTAAAGTTGGAGCAGTACGCGACGATGCCGCACATAGCGTCCCGGATGCTGCACACCATGCAGGCTTGCTACGGGGACGTGGAAGGGAAGCTCGTGGCGGACTTGGGGTGTGGTTGCGGGACCCTGTCCGCGGGAGCAGCCATGCTCGGGGCCGGTGCCTGCATCGGCTTCGACGTCGACGACGACGCGCTGCGGATATTTCAGAGGAACATCGACGAACTGGAGTTGTGCAACGTGGACCTCGTCCGGTGTGACGTCCGGCACCTGGTGGAAACCACTTTCAACAAACGGTTCGACACGGTCGTCACGAACCCGCCATTCGGCACGAAGCACAATAAAGGGCTCGACATGCAGTTCTTGAAGACTGCTTTGCACATGGCCAGCACGGCGGTGTATTCGCTGCACAAAACGTCGACGCGGGAGCACGTCATGCTGAAAGCGGCGGATTGGGGAGTGAAGGCCCAGGTCGTGGCGGAGCTGAGGTTTGATCTCCCGGCCTCCTATAAGTTCCATAAGAAACAGTCTGTTGACATATGTGTCGACTTTGTGAGGTTGTGGTTCCCTGGCAGGAGTAAGTGAAAGCTGTGCGCGTGTGTGATTGTTGATGTATCGTAGAAGCATACGCAGTGCTGTGAGATGCATATGACTTGCTCCTTGATCAGTGTTTTACTGGCTAAGACATCCTCTTAGGTTTTCGGGGTAAGTTAATTTGTTCTTTCAGTACAGTATTCTCTTTCCTGTGGAAAGTTAATTTCTTGCAACCACTGACCTCCGCGACCGAGGTCTCTGAGGTGTTGCCGTCTGACTACAGACTCCAGGTCCAAATCCTCAGTTAGGCCTGTCCATGGACGTATGTGGTTTTTAGATGTAAGTTCGCTTTAATTTATACAGTAAGCTACCTCTGTCAGTTATCCTTCTATTAGTAAGTTCGATGAAATACCAAAATAAGGTTGGACATGCTTATGATGATGTATATATACACAGGGATATGATAAAGGACATGCTTTTGAATTCTATTTTAGTGCAAAAAATTGTATTATTTTTAACCAGATATGTTATTTTTATCATTATATTGTGTGGCTGTTGACAAAAATTTGTAAACTTCACCAAATGTTTTTGATTTTGAATTCTTTCTTGAATGTTCTGCATAACATAAAATTTGCAATTACTTAAAAATAAAAGAAATCTGAGAGTTTTAAACAAAGTTATAAGAAGTTAAGATAGGGGTACAGAAATCTGTGAATATTTAAAAACATTGTGAATAAATTGCACATTTTCACTACTCTCTCATATATTAAGAACTGCGGTAAGGAGTGTATTATGAAAATTAGGGATATTTGGTGGTATGAAATCTACAGAAATGACAATATGCAAATGTAAAATGAATTAAAAACCACCTATTTTACATTCAGAAGTGCTGCAGTTGTATTTTCATTCTGGTTTTATGTATGTTTGATTGTTCTCCACATCCTTCAAGGATTATGTATTGTAAATTATTCTATCAAATGAATTTTATTCTATTGGAATAGAAATGTATTTTCGTTATTCAGTAGGTGTATTTAAAACACACATTTTTCCTTCCTCATTTAACAAACTTACTTTACAAAAAACTGATTAATGATTGGCAGACAAGCCATGCTTGGAAAATTAGTTCACTGATTTATTTGCAGTGAGTTTCATTTAACCATTATTGTTATTAAAAAAATTTTGTATTGCAGTACAGTTTGAAGAGATGTTAAAGGTTGAATTATAAAATATTATATTTTGCTAACCACAAGATAGAATTAAACATGGAAACTGTTAAAAATTCCAATTTAAGTGACACGTACTGTGAAAGTTCGATGTAATGGTAGTTTACATACGCAGAAAAAATTGTCATAATAATGCATTGTTATAAACAAAATTAAAAACAGTACTGTGTTTACAGTGTTGTTATTTATGTACGTAGTATGTGGCAGTGTAGTTTTTGTTTAGTAGTAAAAGCACAAGAAGTAACTAACTGTAAATGCAGCTCAATAAGATAACATTTTTATGGAGTGAAAATGCACTTACTAGCAGAGAAAAACTTTAAAATAGCAATCGTAGCCCGCGATAGGTTCAGAGCGGTGACACACGAATGTGCGCGTCATTTTTCATCACGTGCAAAGTCAAGCCACTTTCTGTTGCGGTGGCAAAAGTGAGCATGCAGTCGCTACCTCTCTCAACACATTTTAAACTAAAACCTATTCACTTAAAAAAGTTTTATTACACAAGTCTACAACATTTCCCACTATAGTAATGAAAAGAATGCACAATAATGACAGATGTCACACAATAGAAATGCTACTGTTAGACAAACTTTAAAACAATTCAGCCTCTAAATAAAAGACAAAAAAAACAGTTACTCTTTCTTGAAGTTTTGCTTTAACTAAGCTTTCTTCCATTACAAACGATTGAACCTCGTGGTGAGGGAAGCATTTTGTGATTGTAAAAGTTATCGCATCGTGCATCTTCATTAACAAAGCTTACAACGGGAGAGCTGTAGTTTCACTCGAGTCTTTGTCATCCTGTTCCTCTTCAGACACAGTTTCGTCTTTATTTGAAGAGGCAAGGTCGACAAATTCTGCATCTGTCAATTTGCCGCACACTTCTGCCTTACCATCTGCTGATACAGAACAAACTGCTCAAAAGTGCACGGAACATATAATTGTTCGGTAACGGCCCCCAAACAGCTGGTTTATGTGCTGGAGCACTTGATTCGCATGTTGATGTATGTTCGCATACTGATGTATGTTTGCATGCTGATGTATGTTTGCATGCTGATGTATGTTCGCATGTTGTGGGAGTATTATCTTGGCCAGGTCCATTTCTTTGAAAATCAGCATGTCTGAAACAAACGACTATCTTTTCATGCCCAATTTTCTTCCAAGGATCAGAGGGTGCCCTAATGGCTTCAAGCACATTCCATTTGCAGACAGTTTTTTCTGCTGCCAATTTTCGCATGACAGCATTAACAAGCATTGTGCAAAACTTGCGTTTCAGTAGATTAAAGATGCTCTGTTCGAGATGTTACAAAACATTAGTACAGTTTGCCAGTAAAAATCAGTTCCACATTGTTCAACTTCACATCAGGGTGTGCTGGACAGCAGTGACAATGAACAACACAACTTTGCAATTTTTCACGCCAATTTTTGTGTCCAAACTATGCAACCACTGTTTAAATCCTGTTTTTATTTGCTTTGTACGTGCATGGAATGTTGCGAGCACGTTTGAAAGTTTGGGGATTTGTAGCCTTATCAAGCACAAAAGGTTTTTGTTTGTTACTCACATCCATGTTTGCACATACAAGTACAGCAAATTCTTTCTTTGCTTCATTTTCCACCTTTACAAGGATAGTTCTTCATAGCCAAGGTCTTGTAAGGAAGAAAATGATAAAAAAAATCCCGGACTCATCTGCATTTTTAATTTCGGAAGGTTCGTATCGGTTAAGTATCGATGCAAGAATAGGTTGCCAGCTGCTATTTACACTTCCCGACTCCCCAGAAATTTTGTTCAGCGATATTCCTCTCCTCACCGTAAATCTGTTGCCAACCATTGCATTTGAAATCAGTCATGAATGTTCATTACCGATGCAAACTGTGCAGCTTTAGCTGTTAGCACTGGGCAATCAATCTGGATACTTTGCGCACGTTTTTTGTAAAAACCAAGTAAACTAAGCTGCTTCCAGATTGTGTTTTCTAGCACACAGTTTTTTTTTACTTTTTTCCAGGCGCGCAGTTTTTCAGAGCAGTTGAAGGGGTCAATCATAGCGCCTTCCAATTTCTCTTACGTATGGCCGTATTTTCGCACGCTTCAATTATGTTTAGTTTCGTTGATAAATGAAGAGATTTTTGATTCTTATTCATGGCTGCAAGAGAGCCGGAACAGCATTAACACTACTGCGCACTTAATCGACATGTTCAACACAAACAGGACAGTACAACAGCACAACACGATCGTAGACAGAAAGCACACTACTAAAAATTTCTTCTTGCAGTGCTTGACCGCGGGGG
>NQII01000441.1:120594-140471 GCA_002778355.1 Clitarchus hookeri
GGGGGGGGGGGGTATGCTTGCTACATGGAGAGGTATGCTCCTCGCAGGGCCGACATTGCGGCTGTGGCAGTTTTACATATGTACCGGTACTTGCAGGAGTGTAAGACAATGTTTAGGTAATTTGGACCTCATACTACAGTACATATGTACTCGGCTTATACTCTTATACTGTACGACCATACAAAACTTTTTTGAATCACTTTAAAAAGTAACCTACGAGTTGATTGTACAATTCCAACATCAAAATTCACATAAATTGTAATTGAAGACAAAAGGTTTCCTGAATTTCACAAAATGTGGGAGAATGCATTTTCCAAGCTACGAAATGACTGTTTACGTACATAAACAGTCCACAAATGATTGCTACGTGAAGTGTTACATGCAATGCAGCTGTAAATTTTAACGATTAAATTAAAGTTTTGTAAAAACTCGTTAATCTGCAGGTATATTTACTGTAGATTTTGAAAGATATATTGATGTTTAATTTCACAGAGTTTTGGCTGATATATGGTAGTTTGGTTTAGACCACAATACCGAAACGTCTTATGGCAGGCACACGACCACACACTGTGCACACAACCTTGCAGTTACCAGCAGTGTTGCCAAGTCGTCGGCAGCCGGCGATGTTGCCGTGTTGTCGGACTGCATGGCTGCCATAGTTACATAACTAAAACATTTTTTTTAACATAACTCGACACTTCTCTCACCTATGACTTACAGGCTGCATGCGGGGTCAACACAAAGTCGTACTCGGGTTTAATTTACGCACACTTACGTTTATTTGGTAAACACAGGTCACTGTTACACATACGAGACCTATCCCCTTTTCCTATCTGTCTGAACTGCTGGGTTAATTCTAACGCGTTCTACAGACGTTCTGGCGAAAGGCTTGTGTTGGGGGGNGCCCGGTGGTTTCCCTAATTCTGCGGGGGAGATGAGGAAGGGGGGGTGGGCGCGTGCTGTGCTTCCCCGGCTCGGGGGGGGGGGGTTCCTTTGCTCGTTACTGTCCTCGGGGTGAGAGGTGGTGGGTGTGGCGTCCTCGGGGAACCCTAGGGTCATTACCTCAATTTGCTCCCCTGCGCGGGTATCTAGCGTCGTGACTAATCTAAGTATGAGCGATTTGCGTCAAACAGTGTGTTTTGAATGAAAGTACGGCTGTTAAAAATATCGCTATAACATTAATTAGAGCACATCACATTCATTATTACCAATTTCTTTAGCCCACACAATATAGGACAAACTGATGGTGCCTAAAATAATTGTTACAGCGGACTTTCGTTATATCGCATACTCGTTATGTCTGACTTTTACTGTAATTAGCATTGTAAGGGGTGAAGATGTAGGAAACCCTAAGCAGTAATTTTAGAAGAACTGTACTAGCGTGTAATTGGTTCTCTAACAAAAAAAAAACTATAGCAAGAAAGAGCATACAAAAATTTTATTGTGACCTAATTATGCGACTGGGGGATGGCAGAATTAAGCGTAACATGTCGAATCAAGGGAATTCAACATATTTGCATTAAAAAAATAGAGGACAAAAATAATTATGACACATGGCAAAAAGATGCATAAACAACTCACATTTACCTTACCTTGAGCAAAAGCAGTTTTTGCCACAAATAATTAGCAAACCATTTTCATCCATATGAAAACGAAAACAAACAGTTTCATGCTATGGCTGTTAATGAGACAAAGAAAGGTACTTTTAAATAAGGCATAATTATTTAACTGACGAAAATTAGTAAGGTCTGATGCTGTCCAAAAAAGAAAATTTTTTTAATGTTAAATTTTGACAACCTAACACCACTTTTCTTACAAAGGAAATTTTATCTAACTATGAAGTCTTTAACATAGGTATGTTAGCTAGGTTGTGGTTACTCAGTTCAATGAAGTAATAAAGTAATTAAGTTCTGGCCTCTGCTAGTTCATATCAAAGAGCAAAATAAATCATCATCTGAACTCGGCCACTAGGTTTAGATTCACAGAAAATATAATTTCATTGCTATTAAACCTTAAGTTTTAATTCAATATGTGCAGTGGTGTGATTGTGTAGGATGTAAGAAATAGAAGTTAGTCGACACATGTCAAAGATTACACTCCCGGCCAGGCCGGCTGTGACGTCATCACCCCGGCGCCGGAGACATTGAGTCTTCTAGCTGATGCGTGCCTCCCCACACACGGATGCTCAACTTTAGGGTGACGTAGTCTTAAATCAAAATTTAAAACGCCGAGCTGCAGCAATAGATGAATCAAGAGTTCTTACTGTGACTTATTTTCTCTTAAACTGATNCAAAATTTAAAACGCCGAGCTGCAGCAATAGATGAATCAAGAGTTCTTACTGTGACTTATTTTCTCTTAAACTGATAGAAGTCTCAGAGAAATTACCAAAAATATTAAACTTCATTAAACTGAGCAATCGACTTCCATAGAGACATAAATACAGAATTTTAAGATAATCGTAAAATAAATCAGTTACTACAGAAAAATAATGAAAGGTGGTCCTATATTTTACAATTATACAAAATAAATTAAATTGAGAGAAAATTAGCAATAAGTAAATATAGTTTGTGTCGTCTGAGACAGTATTTTGAAAATACGATTAATGCTCTTACATACTATATAGCAATTGATCAAATCAGGTACCTTATTCAATTATCCATTGACTACAGCAGGGAGACCCTGGATTTTTGCTTCCTGGAAACATTTTCTGTTGCCTTGTAGGTTTTTTGTAGTGGAATTTTCATTGTGTCGCAGCACAATATCTTCACCCTCCATTGGTACTTAAGATATTGGTAGGTAGTTGGTCAGATATCTTTTACTCTCTGATTATCCACAGATGAAATAAGTTAGTTACATGTTTCAAGGTAAGAAATTTCCCTAGTTTTTTGCGTACACATTTCTATTTTTCCTTCTCTTACTTGTAATGACTGACATGTATTTATGCGAAAGTGACCACCAAAAATTTTACTGCAGAATCAGAAGTACTGCAGAAGTACACAGCTGACTTAAAATTTTATACATAATATTGACAACTACTTTAGACTGAACATATATTGCATCTGGCAGGGATTTGAAAGATGTACTTTACAGTGAAATATTTTATACTAAGGTTTTACTGTACCTCTCTCATGTAATAAACTGACAAATCATTTAGAAGCACTGCTAACAGAATTAGAAAATTAGTGTAGTTTTGCTTTGTAGGAATTACCAATAATTGTACAGTGTATCTACTGCCATTAAAGTGATTTAAAATTTCAGTACGCTATGAATTATAGAAGTGGTGACTTACTTCAATTATTTTGTTGACCTTCAGTTTGTGCACATGGTAATACAGTTTTTACTTTAATGCAGATTGACCTTGAAAATATGGCAACTCCCACGTTTTCATTTTGCATGTGTGAATCGTGTTGGGTAATGCTGCTGGTCAGTAGGTGTTCTCCGAGATCTTGCATTCCGATGCTACTCCATACCCACCTCAATTCACTCTCTTCAACTCTCAAGACTTTGTTTGTTAAGAGCTACCCACATCACTCCACTCCACTCCACATTTTCACTTTGGTGTGTAAACATTAAGTTAATAATGTATTGCAAAAATTATTTAGGTATATTTTAATATTTTTATATTAGCACTTTAACAAAGGTTTTCCATGGCTTCCTTCTATTTCCAAAGAAAAAAATTAAATAAGTACATTTCTAGTAGAGTAAAGACTTGATAATAAAGTTGGAATTAAAAAGCACTGATTTTCCCTTGAAAAGCTTTTAGCAAAACTGTTGAGAGGAAAGTTTATGCAGGGGTTAATTGCTGTGTATTCACTGTACAGGTACTCAAGTCACAATTTTTTTTAATCCCACTTGTTTTCTCTCAACTTCAAGAATTTTTTATGTGACTTGTACTGTTATGAAACACACATTTCCAATTAAAATCACTGACAGACAAATGCTGATTTTTGAGCGAAGGTCTTGACCACAAATTTTTGTGGGTAAAATTATTATAAATTTTTTGGAAGTATAAAATTGAAACTAAAACCATAGTCACATATTCAGATAAATGCGGTAGCATCAAAAAATGCTATAAACTTCCTTCGTGTTCAAGAGGGATCACACATTTCTTATATTAAAGTAAAATGATAGTTGTAATTTTTATTTCAAATTTTATTTTTGAATATTTTAATTTTATTTTGGGGGGAGGGGATGTCACGATATAACCCCCGCCCCCGTCCCAGCTACACCGCTGTATTTACATAGGTATCTTTAATGAGCATAATAATCAATCTTGTGCTTTCCATAATTTAACAAGGTTTAACGGTTAGAAGGCCAAAAGAAAGCAAAATTATCACATTATTAAACTGAAGGCTTTTATGTGTGCCTGTTAACATTACTCACGCTGCACAGCACAAACTATCTACTTTAGAAACCAACCACAGCTAGTCGATTGCACTGTGCTGTTACTTACGTATGATTACTTTTAGACAAAGTGATTCTGGAAATAAACGTTTTATAACAATAACGTAAGTTATAAACAGCAATAATGTATCACACAAAAGTGTCGTTACACGACGGAGATTTGAACTCTTAAGCCTAACATTAAGACACAGACCCGCATACGAACCTACTGAGCTACACACACAGCCTACAGAATATTTGTGTGATTATGTATACATAGTAACTAACTCCACATTTATCGCCTATTTTATAACATTGTGCTTATTGTTTTATTATGACCATGTTACTAATCTAACGTTTCCCGTTACGTGTACAATAACTTTCATTTTGTGCATACATACGTTTTGCGAACCTGCAATCTTTTTGTAAACTGACATATGGCTTGAGATAGTTACTTGGGTGTCTGCCATCTTTTCTGTCCCAGCTTCGTGGTTACAGCACACATTCAGAACACTTTCTACTGTTGTGGGGTTTGGTCTAGGAGCGGCAGACAGGGAGTATGAGTGAGAGAGAAGGTAGATGTCACAGTGGCAACGCTGCCGACTTCCCCACGCGGCCGCCACGAAAATGGACTAGCGCTACGTGGTGTTCATACCAAGAACTACACAGAGTCTTACCTGCTGGAGTGGTCAGGAACTTTAACCTGGGGAAGTCCACTCTAGGTATATATTTACTCAATGGCTAAAGTGATTGCTCATAGAGATAGGTTTTTGAAATAAAAACAGTTAAAATATTGGACAATATGAGCAAATAAATCTACTTTTTATTTCTTTTTGAACTTGGTATATTGGGTTGTTTATACCATTATTAAGCGTGAATTAATACACCAACAAACACTGTTACTATCCTAATTGTCACAAAAAATACAAATTAACTCGAGTAGTATCTTCAATCAAAGACAATCAAATGTGTGGCCAAACAAACAGTTGAGTCAACTATTGATTTTGTTGACCGTCTAATTTATTTTGGCCAAATGCAGAGGTTCTGTTAATTCAAACGAGTATTTGGTTAGATGAACAAATTAAATTTTGTTTCTTTTAAAGTTCTGTTTCCTCAACTAAATATATTTTTGGCCTTACACAAACAGGTATTTTGTTGGCTGGAACAAATCTTTCTCTCTGTGAGCTGCATTCCCCTCCCTCCCACACAAACGTACAGTACATTCACGGTTACTTCCAACTTTTCTGAAGCCTTGCTAAAGTTCTACTTCCAGGATATTCCTCCGCCCCATTCATACAAAGCGTAGAAAATTACACAAGATGGCCAACGCACCGCTATCGTGGACACTCATTGTAACACACTTTTCCGTGAGAACTATCACTTACTAGCCATTACCAACACACCTATTTCATCCCTGTATTTAATTCATACTTGTTATAAGTGAAATAATGTAATTTATAGATAAAACGTTATCAAAAGTTCGATTTAACAGAAAAATTTGGTACTTTTATGTTAACACAAGTATAAAATGCTTGTGATATATGACACATTTAAAAAACAACCAAACACGACATACATGGGGTGATTTTTCAAAGGTTGGATTTAGAAAGCGCGAGTAGACTATACCACCAAAGTCAAAGCATTCCGGGCTGCTCAGTCAACGGCTGCGTCCCTGAACACAGCTCACACTGAAGTCTTCCTCCACGCTTCGCCTGCGATATTATTTTTTCCCCTTCGCACTTTGTAAAAAAAAAATCCTCAAGCCAGAGGAGTGGAGAAATAGCTCGTACATATTCAGTCCCGCAACGCCTTTTAGGCGCCCCTAACGTGTTCTCGCGACAGTGACGAACACATACACGTTTATCTGGCGGAGATTGGGTGTCTGGACCCCGGGGATAAAGGGCGCAGTGTAGGCCAAGGGACGGAAGACGTGGAAAAATTGGAGGCACGACCTGGAATAACAAGTTTCCCCGAGGGGAAGTTATGTGCCCCACCACGCGTCCACGCACGGCCAACAACCATAACTAACACTTTCAATACGACGCCAGCGTGCCGCAGAAGAAAGGAGTTATTAATATTGTCTCTCGCGCATCCGTCTACTCATCCCCTGTTTGTTATTCATCTTGGTAAACACGGAGGATCCGAAGAGAAAGTGATTTACAGCGAGAGAAGTTGGCTGACTGCTACACGCTGTTAACGGTAAACTGAGCACTTTTGAAAGCCCCTGCGTAACATCTGCTTGTGTGCACATTGTTTATTCTTCCACCATACGCGATATTAACACTGACAAGTTCCTGATCACTTAATTCGTGCGCCGGTCGACTGAAACTGTGGAATTATTAGAAAAGTAAACATCTTGCAATTTGGTAGTTCTTACACTAATGTGCATTTAAAAAAAACGGTAACCAAAATAAGTAATTTCAGTACTCAAAAATGTTTGCCCAACACTTTTTTATTCAACGTTAAGAAGTTGAACTACTTTCCCTCCGTCGTTTCAAACTACACAGGGTGCATGCCAGTCTCAGTGTGTCCGTTAAAAATACATGTAGGTAGGGACGGTGACGTTTTTCAGATGTAGATTTCAAAATATCTCGGTTAACGGTGAACAGCTTTTAGCTTAAAACCGCATTGTGAAAATGGCTGATGGTTTTCGTTCTTTCAGCTCTTGTCTCACTCTCTACTCCACCGTACAAATTTACCAAATGGTTACGTGCATGGTTAGCTAAGATGTCTGTAATAAAATAAAATAAAAAGTGTGATTTTTAATTTTGTTTATAAAGCCATGAAAATGCATATAACTAATACAAATTACATCTGCCTGCTAACCATATTATTAACACTTCAGTGAACGCAATTTTAGACCAATACCTGTTATAAATAAAGTCATGATCACTGTCATTATACTACGTACAGTTAGGCCTAATTAATATTCACTCTTTAATTACGAATGCGGGATACGCGACCGAGATATTCACTGCCGTGCAGCTGCGCCATTCAAATGTCCATCATTTACTCAACAGTTGCTTGCAGTCCATCTAGTCAGTTTCAGTTTCCGCGCCCTCATAGTGGCCACACGACACTCGCCCGTCACTGCACCGTCGCCTGTTGTCTTCCTTAAGGCGCCCGTCTACCTGGCGCTTGAACTGCGTTGCAGAGTGTTCCAAATACACGTTTTTCAACGAAACTATTAAGCGTGCGTCCAACGTGCCGATCTACGAAAAGAACACACACTTCAGACGAGAGCTGTTAAGTACTTTCAAAATATCACGTACGTTAGAAACATCAATTCAGAGTACTCCAAAACCGNAACACTGCACGCCAGTTCAAAGCCTTGCGCTTAGCGGCGATGGCGTACTTGATGCGCGTGGCAGTGTCGCCCTTAAGGCTCGGCTGCACCTCTTTTTGCAGAAATTCGTCGTTTCCGTGACATGAATTCGGTTTCAGAGGTGTCATCGGAAATGCTTGGTTATAGAAAATTCACAATTTACTAGTTGTTCAATACGTTCGNAATTCGGTTTCAGAGGTGTCATCGGAAATGCTTGGTTATAGAAAATTCACAATTTACTAGTTGTTCAATACGTTCGTATCTAATTTTTTCTCTGTGTGTTATTTCCTGCTTGCAAAATGGCAGGAGAATATTGATAAATTATAAATTTGTTCTCGAGTTGTTACAACTAGCATATAACCACACAATTAAAATTACTCCCAGAAATATTAAACAACTCGTAAAATGCATATTATCTGTAATTGTACATTGTCAATAGGTGCTCTTGGAAACCCATATTTCGAATGGTTTTAATTCAGAATAATAAAACCTATTTGAGATGAAAGAACTACTTCGTAAATAGCGTTGTTTTGAATCGAGGCCTGCATTCTGCGAACGGTTCTTTGGTAATATCGCCCCCCTCCCCCCCCCAAATTCGTAGGGAAAATGGGGGTGCAATGATATAATGAAAAATGTTTATAACTCTTGGTTTTTTTTATAGCTTTTAACCACGTCATAATTGTGTGTACATCTTGCATTGGTGTAACTCTTTCAGGTGAACGGTTGTTGAGAAAACAACAGATAAAGTTTGTAAGGGTTGGCTACCTCGCAGGTATCCAACTGCACCCTTACCAACTTTGTCTGTTTTCTCGACAACCGTTCGCCTGAGAGTTACACCAAAGCAACTTTCTTTGTACGTTAATGTACGAGTGGTTATGACGTCATTAAAAGCGATAAATTTCCTAGGGTTACACAAGTTTGTTGGATAATGTCAAATCACCCCCTTTTTTTCTCAATGAATGGGGATGATATTACCCAAAAACTGATCGCAGACTGCAGACTTCGATTCAAGACAACAGCATTCACCGAATTGTTCTTTCTTCTCAAGTAGGTTGAATTATTTTGAATGAAAACAATTTGAAACATCGATTTACGAGGGAACCTACCTCCCATACAAATTACTGCAGAAAATAGGTCGAGTAATGTTTTCAATTAAATTGTGTATAGGGAATTACATCACAGCATTTGAACATGCACCTGTAGTTCAGGATCAACCTGTATCGCTGAGGTGACCAGTTCCAGAAGGTTCTTTGCGCCTCCAGTCATGCCAAGGGAGGTGACGACCAGAAAACTCGCACAATATCTCCCGTAATTCATCCTTCTATGGACGGAAGTGACGTCACCACCGTTAGAGTTTTCGTGGCCCACGTGGTGGCTCCGCCTCCCCTCCTCCGGGTACCAATGACCTCATCCTGAAGGAAACTACAGCTAGTCCCCCAGGGAAAAGGGGGGGGGGTGGAGCTACACGGAGGTGAAGCAGCCGCGCGTAACACTATTATTTCAGAAAAAAAACATAAGTGATTGATAATTATTTTTCAGTAACTAAAAAATCCTTACACGATAAATTTTTGCATGAGCATTGTGCCAATTTTTAATGCATTTCACGTTATAATTATGAATGCCATTATAAAACGTATGATTCGAAGCTGCTGTTTCTATTTAATGCAAATGGTTGGCGTATATTGCTTCTGAAACAACACGTTATTGAACTAATAACTTGGTTGGGATTTTTTAAAAACAGGAATGATTTTAAACAAACAGTACCTACAAATAAATAACTTGAATGTTGTAGATATTGGATAAGCTTAAGAATTTGCACACAATGTAACTTTACTTATTATGAAAACATATATATTAGAGGTTAAGTCACACTGTAAAATGTTTCCGTCAAACTGCTTCAAATAAAGTTGGTCAAATAAATCTGGATGGTTCTTACGTCAACGAAACAATGATATCGCCGCCGTGTTTGTCTGGAAAAGTTGGATGGCTCTAGTTTTTATCAAACGATTTAAAAATTGGACGGACGGGTTCTAAAACTAGTTTGATATATAATGGACTCTACCAATCAGAATCNTATCAAACGATTTAAAAATTGGACGGACGGGTTCTAAAACTAGTTTGATATATAATGGACTCTACCAATCAGAATCGTGCATGTCAAAAATGACTGTTTCCGACATCACGGAACTTTAAAAAGGTTAACAATTGCTGGAAAAGAAACAAGGTTTGAATATAATTATTTTGTATAGCAGCTCTTTGAGCACGAATTCTATTTGAAGTTATTATTTCACAATAATATTAAGAACTAGGAGGCATTCAATTTTAGTATGCAGGAAATATATCTGATAAATAAAATGTAAATCTGCTAAAGAAGTCAAAATTAATAACAAAATTNAATTTTAGTATGCAGGAAATATATCTGATAAATAAAATGTAAATCTGCTAAAGAAGTCAAAATTAATAACAAAATTTGCTACATTTTCCCCTGTATTGGACTTCACGGAAACACAACAGCAGCAAATCACTTTGATAATAATTTCAATGAAAATTCAGACTGCAGGGTGATTTACAGCACCCGTATCATCCCTTGTTCTCGGAAACAACACGACATGGAGGGTTTGCGATAAAAGTGTGATAACTATACCCTATAACCCATATGAAGCATCGATTGGTAGTAATCCCATTTCCACGAACATACCGGGGGTAGGGGGGGGGGTGAGATTTGAAATGGCAAATTGGAATGTGGTCGTCTATGGTATCGTTGGATAGGTCGTCTAAAAGAAAACAGCATTTACAAAGACACTTTTTTTTTTCTAACGTGAATAGTTTACACACAATGAAATAAATCATACACGCATATGGTCTGTGACGTGCGTAGTTTGCGCACGATGAAAACGAACGAAAACTATTGTTATTCTTACTACAACCAAAAGGAAATCAACGACACGTGTCGTTTATCTGGCGTGCATACCTGGTTTACGTACAATCAAAAGGACGTCGGTTGAACTGTAAATACCGGTAAGGTGTGAGAGAACTACTGTGAAATGGGAACTTGGAACACTCATTCGCACACATCACTCTTCGCAAGTGTTCTAAATGTCGACCNGAGAACTACTGTGAAATGGGAACTTGGAACACTCATTCGCACACATCACTCTTCGCAAGTGTTCTAAATGTCGACTACCCTGTATCAGACACGACTCTGCCCTCCGTCTTACGTTAGCGGTTGCTCGGCGGACCTCAGCACAGCTGATATCCACATGTTGCTCTGATTCTGCCACAGCAGCAAATATTGTACACATTTGTTAATTCTTACACTTATTTGCATTATAAAAAAAAATGGAAAAATAAATAATGTCATTATCCACGAATGTTTACCTCGCACTTTTAGTTCAACGCCAAGACACGGAACTACTTTCCTTCCGCAGTTACCAACTTAACAGGGCGCACGGCAGCCAGTGTGCGCGTTAGAATATACGCAGGCAGGGGCAGTGACATTTTTCAAAGGTTGATTTCAAAAAGCGCTCAATTAACTGTGATATGATTTATTCTACTCGGATTGGAAACAAAACGAGATTTCTTATGTGAGTGTTTGGCATAAGGAAAGTTTTCGCCGAAATTTGCGCTGCTGTTTTAAAAAAGGGCACATTTATGCTGGCAGAAAGTGGATAAATTGTAGTTATTTGTTTGTAAAAGTTCATGTTTGGATCGGATTGTGATTTGTACTTGGCCTAGCCAAAATTTTTTAAGTATTAACTTTATTTCGTAGCTATTATTCGCACCCTTCAGCTGTGTCTACAAGAGGAAACAGTAAAAATACAACTGTGCTTGGCATTGGGCGTTCATAAGCAAGCTTATTTCAATGGAATAAACGTCACGAGTTTAGGAGCGAAATAATTACAGCCGTCGTCAAACAGGGCATTACGCTTTTCTCCTCTCTCGCAAGTTAACTGCGCAGTGAAGCTCTAATGTGACATTTTAACCATTCTGCTATTTTACTCCATTCATTTATCATATTCACATAAAATAATTGTGGAAGTCAATGTTTTGCTAAATATAGTTTACGTCAGAATATTAAGGCCTCCGTCTACCTGGAACTTTTTCCAACGTTTAGGCCGAGAAGCGCGGGAGCGATAAGGGCGACACTGCCACGCGCATCAAGTACGCCATCGCCGCTAAGCGCAAGGCTCTGAACTGGCGTGCAGTGTTCTCGTCGTGCTGCGTGTACCTATGGGACTTTCAGCGGTGACCATATTATTTTATTAGTGGGAAGTCTTTAGGAAGGTTCAGTGCAGGCCCCTATAGTAGTTTTGTATGTATCTGATGCGTGCATTTTGAGCTACAGCGCCTTGGAAAGGCCGTTTTTAGCGGTTTTGGAGTACTCTGAATTGATGTTTCTAACGTACGTGATATTTTGAAAGTACTTAACAGCTCTCGTCTGAAGTGTGTGTTCTTTTCGTAGATCAGCACGTTGGACGCACGCTTAATAGTTTAGTTGAAAAACGTGTATTTGGAACACTCTGCAACGCAGTTCAAGCGCCAGGTAGACGGGCGCCTTAAACAACATGTTAACATATTTCGTTATATTTGCACCCTAGCACGAAGAACAAAGCTTATTCGTTACGTAGGTTCTGACACTATGGAACTTAGAAGATTTCATACAATTATATTAATTTTATGATAATTAAAATTATCCCATTTACTTACAAGACGGGAAAATCAGGTACACGTGGGACGCCAGTACATCTTAGTGGCGAACATATTCAGTTGCCAACGTAAAAGCACTGAGTTTCCCAGCATGTGTAGGATATACCTTTACTGTGAGAAGTACACATAGTCTGTTTACGGCAAAGTGAGCGCTTTTTAGGCCCAAGTTGCTTTTTATTTTGAGCCATTTTTATCCTTTAACCATTTCTTAGATATAAATATTGCCATTTAAGTAATACAGTGTGTATATTCCACAGAACTCGGAAGCTTACGTCTAAGGCTACAATAAAATATAATTATTGACTGTTATTCCAAATGAGAGGGCTTTCAAAACTGCTCACGTTACCGTGAATAGCGTATAGCAGTGATTATGGTGCAGTATTAAAGAGCGGGAAATTATGAAATAATAAAACAGCTCTGCAGTGGCATGTAATTCCGTGGCCACTTTTCCACAAGACACTATACAAGATGATTCTAAAATCACGGGACAAACATTGAGGGGTGGTAGAGCTCAATAAAACAAACAATTATTGTAAAGGAAATATATGGGCGGAAGTGACGCGTTGAGGCACAAACACAAAAACATAACACATTAACGGAAAAACAAAATGTTCATTAGCAGCATACTTAACGAGTGATTCCGTACAGAAAATGTTGAAACCGTTGCTAGAAATGCATCCACCAACATTCACGCATGCTTGGCGACCTCTACATATGGCGTGATTGGCTGACAATGGTGACGATAGTTGAGGGCAGTCAAATGGTGCGCCAGTGACCTGCTGCATCAGTATCAGCATCACTCCACCGACGCTACCAAGCTTGCATTACTGTCGGCGGTAACAATTTTGAGCAATTATTATAAACATTGCTGTAAAAAGGCATTTAGCGGCGACGTTGTAAATAAACACTGTGTTGCATTTCATGAGTTATTTATGTGTTTGTGCCTCAACGCGTCACTCCCGCCCATATATTCCTATACAATAATTGTTTTTTTTAGTGAACTCTACCACCCCTCAATGTTTGTCCCATGATTTTAGAATCATCCTGTATGTTCCTGTTCGCGTGAGAAGTTTAACAAGAGATCCGCGGAAACAGCGTACAGCGCGGGGCGCGTTCCTAACAACTTAACCAAGTTTTTAAACTGTTTCCAAACTTTTTTAACAAGGTGTTTAAACCCCTGCAGAATAATTTGCTTNACAACTTAACCAAGTTTTTAAACTGTTTCCAAACTTTTTTAACAAGGTGTTTAAACCCCTGCAGAATAATTTGCTTCAGGAGAAAAAAAACATAACGTTGTGCAATCTTGAATCTCGGCAAGTTGAAAACGCTTCTTTTCGTGCAAGCTTCTTTATTCTCAAGGATCTCGGCGACTAGTGATGAAATACCGTGGAAGCGCAAACTCCGTGAAAGAAGTACGATGTGCCTCAGACGACAAGTTAATTTTCGTTTAAAGCCAGGTTCTGTTTACACCAAATTCTATTTTTCCCCTTTTAAGAATAATTTACGCCGCTTTGTTAACATTTGTTTACATACACTTTTTTTTTTATAATTGCTCCGTAACTGGGTTAATTTAATTATTGTGCTGAAATTAACACACGAAGTTAAACAATAGCGCCTTTCTGTCAGTTAATTACACGTTCATTTTAAAAATTACGAGATTTCCCGTGAATCGCTTAGCGAAACCTCTCAGGCAATAAAGTAACAAAAGTCCTTCGGTAAATGAAAATTTTCCGCAACGCTGGGTTGTTTTTGCTGCGAGTTTCTATTTACAGTTTGCACAGAGAGTTCTTTAATAACGGCCTTGTTTATATTATTATTATTACAGTTTTCTTTTTACATAATTTTTTTTTCTTGTGTTACGGTTTTTATAATAGGCCTCATCAGTAGCTTTGATTTGAAAATATATTCCATGCTTTTTTCTTTTTATAAAGTCACATGTAAAAATTCTGGATTGTGTTGTTTTTATAACACAAAAAATTAATTAATTCATCTGCAGTTATTTACATCCGTAAAAAACTAAAACGCCGCGAGATTCCTCTATTCAGCCATATTGCAACACAACTTCTGATATAATTTCTTGCTCATCTTGTATCCTTTCACCGTATGTAAGATTTACATTGCCATAGACCCGATCATTTCATTCACGCGTCTTTCAACTGCATCTGTGAAATTTTTAGGAAGGTGTATATGTTAGTATAGGTGGTCGACGATAGTGTGTGCACTCTTGAAATAAACCGTTGAAAAAAGTCACTGCCCGTAACTGCACATATTTTAACGTAAGCAAAGAGCGCAATACTCACAGTTAAGTTGGCAGCAATCTGCAAGAANTGCCCGTAACTGCACATATTTTAACGTAAGCAAAGAGCGCAATACTCACAGTTAAGTTGGCAGCAATCTGCAAGAAGTAGTTCCGTATTTTAACGTCTTACTATTCCAGAAGATAACAATTCTTGTCACCTGCAATTCAGTTTGTTTTTGTTGCATGAAAACAAGAATGAAACTTGGCGTGATTGTAACACGCGTGTGTTTCTGACTCCTTAACATCGCCACTTGACTGATGCGACGCTCAAGTCAACTGGTTTATTGTTTCATTTCTGTTTCCTGTCCGCACTCCCGTGTCAACAAAAATGTTCCCCGACCAACGTGATTTTAAGCGGCAGTCAGTGACTCCTAGAATAAAGTATTCACTAACGATAATAAATAAATATTTTTGTGTATCTTTTTTGAGTGAAGTGGCAATGCTTGTTATTGCTTTCTGCTGTATTTCAACGTAGTTCCTTATCCCGGAAATTCTTGAAATTTTACGTAACGTGCCAACCAGAAAGATGTGCTGCTTACACGCAGTTAAAGTTGGTACACATTTTAAACCTGAAGAAACTTGGGATGAGTGTGTTTTGCTACATTCGTGATGTGCGTGGCAATCATGAGAACTTAATGCGTGTGTTATTTAGTATCTACGTGATTTAGGTTCTGCATTAATTGTGTGAATGCAGTTTTCATGAAATACATTGCCATCGGCTAAGTATTTTGTTATTAGTATTCTAGTGAAGATACGCCCATATCACTGTAGGCATTGAAATGTTTAAGTGAAAAGTGATTTTTTTTTCTAAAGCAAAGCAGTATATATAAGCAAAAGTTAGTTAGTGTTACGTGTTTTAAAAACGGCGATATTCACGAATATTCCATCGAGTGATAAATATTACCATGGAAGTACGCTGTAAAAATTTTATTCAATCGGTTCAACCATTTCATTTCATGACAATTATTTTCGTAACTCTTAATGAAATAGCAGCGCCCACCATTTGCTTGTGCGTAGTTTGGTGTGAAAATATTAGTTTGTGAGGTCTTTATGAAATAAGTCGTATACTATTTCATTAGAAATTTCTTTACGTCTGCAAAACGTTGAAAATTTCAATTAATAATGAGTGAACGTAAAATTTTTAATATTATACTGAAACGAAAAAAATACTATCGCACTTCACTTCAAATAATTTAAAATAGCAAAGCACTTTCCTTAATTTGACTCGGAAATGTTGTTAAAAATATCTGTTGAGTCATTTAACGATGGTTTAAGATAAGCTGTCTTCTGTATGAAGGAATAAATACATCGTACTACTTAAAAGCGCGTCTTTCTTATGATTATAACTCGTACAACGGGAGACAGTTTCAGTTATTCACTCTTTTTAAAGGCGAACGTTCGAAATGACTTGGCGTTGTTTTTATAACGGGAGAAAGAATCACATATTTTTATGATATCTTAAAACCAAACATAATTTTTTATAAGATCGGAAGGGTTTACCACTGGTAAAGGCATTTAATTTACTTCTTAACTGAAAAAGAAACGTGAACATCAATCAATATTCACAAACCAATATTAGTTACTGAAATTAACGCGTACATGATTGTAGTGATGATTTCAGTATTTCTTTCTTTTTTGAAATGTAATGAGCATATGCAGTGGACATTTCAGCAGCTGATGTAAGCACCAGCTGAAAGTCATACGTCAATGTTTATTTATATATGCGAGAACATACGCAACTAACGGGCTGCAAAGTAGAAACATGCCAGGACTTTCAGAAGTGCTCACTTTGCCGTGAACAGTTTTTACGTAAGTTACTAGTATGCTAATTATCTTTCGTGTTTGCATAAAACGATCAGAAACTTAATAAAATAAATTCAGTGTCCATACATTGTTAATAGGTCGAGACATAGATCTACTTCTCCTTACAGCGTTGCCAACTTTACTGAGAGCATGCAAGTTAGGGTTTTCGTTGAAATTTAGTGAGTTAGAGGTGGGAACTTTTCCGAATATTGTTTCCAATATAGTATTTACTTGAAGCTCCATTTTGGTAATAGTACAGGAGAGGCAAAAAAAGTGTTGTGACGGCCTAAGCACATAAAAAATTCGCCTAAGTTCACCTCGCCTTGGATTGCAGTTTATACACAAGGGTCGTAGACATGGCTTACCTTTGGTGCGATGGACTCGCTCAACTGACCATATCGCTGCTGTTGCCTGCCAAGAGAGCTGGATGGCAAATGGCACGCGCCGCACTAGTGTGCTTCTGCGAAGCTTGGCCTGCTGCCCCTCCCCTTAACTGGCGTGTCACCATGACAACGTGACGCCAGCCAGCCATGACGTCACCAGGGGGCGTTTCTGCTCCGCGAACGTCGGAAATTGTTCCAGAAGACGACGAGAAAGTTGTATAGAAGGTCTGCGCTCTCCCCTGCTCGGGGAGACAGGCCAGGGACTTTATTAGGGAAGGAACTGCTGTTCCACTGTTAAAAAAAAAAAGGGGGAGGGCTTTGTTTAGCTATTAAAATATATGTAATCTCCATTTTTTTTTTGTGGGAGATTTAAAGTCATGGGGATTTAGTAAAGATTTTTAATAGATTTTGTAGTCACATATTGCGAATTCGTATTTTTGTATTTCGAGAAAGGGGAAAATGTATCAGGATTTTGTAACTACTATTTTTTACTGTGCAAACCCGAAGTAAGCTTTATGATACCCTTTGATGATGCACTAACCGGGGGNGGGTCTCTATTCCTTGAAAAACGAACATCTTCTTGCGGAAACAGAGACATTTGCGGGCTGAAACCGTCACAGTGTTGTCCCTCCAAAAATATGTAAAATATATCATTCTATACAGAATTTCCCAAAATATGTGGGAAGTAATCGGGGAGTGTACAGAATCCGCCAAAACAACACAAAAATGTCCCTGCGCGTATATATGTATGTCCTAAAGTGGATAGTTTCCTAGTTACAGACCTCCCAATGTTGTTTGTACTGGATGTGTTCGTAATAGTCTTCCTGACACATTCCAGTTCCGAGTGGCTGTAGCCGTGTTCGTGTGCCAGCGGTGATACGCCCCTCTACAACAAGTGTTCAGAATGTCCACCCTTGTTCCTGAACACGCCACGGCATCGATTGTCTGACAAATACTCCAGTAACTGCACGTATCTGCCGGCAACCTTGTTCCACTCGCTGGCGAAGCACTACCGTGTCCGGAGCTGGAGTCACATAGACAATGGCCTTGAGATCCCCCATCCCCCTCCCAACGGCGGATTGAGTTCCGGGGTTCCTGAGCGCGTGGTATTCGACGNGATTGAGTTCCGGGGTTCCTGAGCGCGTGGTATTCGACGTGAATCGGCTGTCAACTGTGCAATGGCACAGGTAATAACACTCGCACCATTTCAGCTGATCACACTAACGTACGCATCTTGTAAAATATTGTTTATTACCCAATATGCGTGGTGCAATGTTGGGAGGTCTGCAACTCGGAACTTATCGACTTCAGGACATATGTTCATAGGCACATTTTGTGTTGTTTTGGGATGTGCCATCCACTCCTTGATTACTTCTCACGTATTTGGGAACAACCTGCGTGTTAAAGGGAAAGATTTATTTTAGAGGTACATGGTATTAAAAATAATATAAAAGAGGCAACGAGCACTGGAACAACAGCAACTATAATTTACTTAAATAATCGAGGGATCCTTTGAAACTATCAAAAGAAAGAAAGAAAAACGGTCATTTAGTAGGATTTCGATAATGCTGCTGCGAAACAGCGGGATGTTGAACTTTAAAGAACGTAAAATAAAAATAAATGACACTCTATTTTTATTGACACGTTTCAATGGTTCTCAAAATTAAACAAAAGTGTGACATGTAATAATTGGTGTTTATTCTAATATCCAGTACATTTCTTCGGAGTCTTCGTTCATGGCGTTGCAGAGGTGTCGCAACTTTGCTACGTCTTTCTCGCTTAGGCCGTCCCGCTGTCCTATCTCAGCGTCTTTATCCTGGAACAAAAGACAGAGCACTGTTCACTCACTGAAAGTAATGTCTTTAACTAACAGCAGTGACGTGCAAAATCAATTGTAAGTCTCTGCCGCACTGTCAAATTTCCGCCATAAGGCTCGGGTGCACTTATTTCGCAGAAATCCGTCGTTTCCGTGTCATAATTCCAGCTTCAGAGGTGTGATTGGAAACGTTTGATTATAGAAAACTCGCAATTCGCTAGTTGATTAATACGCGTGTATCTTATTTTCACTGTGTGCTATTTCCTGCTTGCAAAAAAAAGGCAAGAACCTTTTGGTAAAATGTAAATATTGTCGACTTTTTTCGACAAGCAGATAAAACACAATTATAACTACGCGCATAAATAATTAAAACAATTCATAAAATGAAAATTTTCTATAATCGAACATTGTCAATAATTACTGTGAATCAGAAATTATCACAGGAAAACGAAAAATGTCTGGGGGTGGAGCAGAGCCTTAATCCTCTCGGTCGTACAGTCATGTCCGAGTTCACAAACTGCGCTGTATTTCCATTCATTTCAAAGAGCTGTATAAAATGTCACAGATCACATTAGCCACCGAGATGACCGGGAACTGGTGCCTTGCTGCGTATAGTGCCGATCATATACACTGAAGAGCCAAAAAAAACTGGTGTAGGCGTGCGTACGCAAATAACAGAGGCATGGAACCAATCAGAGTAACGCGATGCGGTCGGCAGCTCGATCGGATACTGCTGCTACAATGGCAGGCTATCAAGATTTAAGTGAGTTTGAACGTGGTGTTACAGTCGGCGCAGGAGAGATGGGACATAGCATCTCCGAGATAGCGATAACATTTGGATGTTCGCGTACGACCATTTCACGAGTGTACCGTGAANTAGCGATAACATTTGGATGTTCGCGTACGACCATTTCACGAGTGTACCGTGAATATCGGGAATCCGGTAAAACATCACATCTTCGACATCGCTGCGGCCGGAAAAAGATCGTGAAAGAACGGGACAAACGACGACTGACGAGAATAATTAAACGTGACAGACGTGCAACCCTTTATCAAATTGGCGCAGATTTAATTTGTGGACTGATCTGCAGGATTCATGGTGTGAATTGCCTCCTGCATACCTTCAGACATTAGTCGAGTCCATGCCACGTCGTCTTGCG
>NQII01000441.1:152199-172545 GCA_002778355.1 Clitarchus hookeri
AAAAGTTTAAAAAAAAAAAAAAAAAAAGGGGGTTGAAGTGCGAACCACTCCGATCCACCTGCTCCGGTCCGTTTTGTTTCCAGTACCGGCAGAGCGCGTTTTGTTCACTCCCATTCCTACATTCCACTCCGCAGGGACAGAGCGCGCGCCCGTGGATACGTGTCCGACTTGCACTCGGATGTACATCCATCAGTACCGTTATTGATACGGGTCCGCGGACACGTATCCATCCGGACCTACCCATCTCTAGTGTTAGTACGACGTGGGTTGGCGACGCACAACCACGCGAGCGAGACAGTTCGTCCTCCAAGGCGTCGAGTAGCTGGCGGGGACGCAGAGTTGCCGGTAGCCTGGTGCCTTATGCCGCCGATCGATAATTGTTACGGGCCCGCGTTAACGGTCTATAAACTATGCACCAGCAACTTGTCGCCGATACTACGTTCGCACGGCGAGTGATCATTTTCGTTGTTGCTGTGTCGCCCACTCTCTGTGCTTTACGTAACGGGCGTGACTGCTGTTAAGTGTTAGATCGACAGGTGGTGCAATAGTCAAATGCATGTGTGAGTAGTGAGGCTTAATTAAATGATTAGCGGTTATGTACATGCGTGTTGAAGTTATGGATTGCTGTGCGCGTTCGCTGGAGTTATCTGCGAGTGCGACCTCGAATTTTTCCGTCTATGTTGGTGGTGAAATGGAGGTGTACTGCTGTACCGCATTTCTCAGGTAAACTCTTCAAATCAATATTATTTTAGTACTCTTATTAAAAAAAGTGTAAATTACATGTCCGCTCGTGGAAAATCGCATTGAAATATATATGTAACATAATTTGTACAGCTGATCGTATTTTAGATAACCTTTCTTGTAATAGGTATTGCTCAGTACACTACCTGAGTGATCGCTAGAAGGCAGAGCTTACTGTACGATGGAATGGCTTGTTTATTGTGGGACNAGGCAGAGCTTACTGTACGATGGAATGGCTTGTTTATTGTGGGACAGCCCCAATTAACTATTTTATAGACATGTTGTTTCCTGTAATATTTTTTGAATCAAGGAAAAAGAGAGTATATACCCAGCACTTGATTGATACGGCACTCGTATTGTTGACTGCTAACAGCAGCTTTTGATTTTCCGATATTATCATAATACTTCCTGTGCTGTTACAGACATTTTAATAAAGGCTTTTCACGGTAAAGTGAGCACTTCGAGGCCTTAGTTACTCTTTCCTTTCGGCAATTTTTTTTTAGCCTTTAACCAGCTTTCTAAAATAAATATTGCCATGTAAGTAATAAACACAGTGTGTATATTCCACAGCACTCGGAGCTACTTGTTTAAAAATTAAGGGGAAGGCTCTTTTTCTGACATAAAAATTCAGTTTCGGCCTGGGAGTAACGGAATTTTAACATTATTTTCAAATCTTAGTATCAGACAAAACAATTTTTCTTTCGTATCTGTAGTCGGATTTTATGAAGATTTGTTTTGTAAAGCTTTTAACAATCTTTATAATATTTTTTTAAAACGAAACTCCGTCACAATTTTATCAATTTTAGAATTGATTAATAACATTTTTTTTTTCGCAATACTTTGCCTTCNCGGCCCCAATTAACTATTTTATAGACATGTTGTTTCCTGTAATATTTTTTGAATCAAGGAAAAAGAGAGTATATAACCAGCACTTGATTGATACGGCACTCGTATTGTTGACTGCTAACAGCAGCTTTTGATTTTCCGATATTATCATAATACTTCCTGTGCTGTTACAGGCATTTTAATAAAGGCTTTTCACGGTAAAGTGAGCACTTCGAGGCCTTAGTTACTCTTTCCTTTCGGCAATTTTTTTTAGCCTTTAACCAGCTTTCTAAAATAAATATTGCCATGTAAGTAATAAACACAGTGTGTATATTCCACAGCACTCGGAGCTACTTGTTTAAAAATTAAGGGGAAGGCTCTTTTTCTGACATAAAAATTCAGTTTCGGCCTGGGAGTAACGGAATTTTAACATTATTTTCAAATCTTAGTATCAGACAAAACAATTTTCTTTCGTATCTGTAGTCGGATTTTATGAAGATTTGTTTTGTAAAGCTTTTAACAATCTTTATAATATTTTTTTTTAAACGAAACTCCGTCACAATTTTATCAATTTTAGAATTGATTAATAACATTTTTTTTTTCGCAATACTTTGCTTTCTAGTTAAGCCCTTTCGCAGCAAAATTTCATTTTCCTAAAACCAACTGTTATCAATAACACCAAGCACGGAGCCAATTTTTTTTATCCCTAATACTGTTAATAATATAGCTACAATTGCAATGCATTCTGGCATTGCAATATTGCAGTGCCTAACATTATAAATTTCCCTGTGGTGGAAAGGGTTAACATATATCACTGAACCTCCTCTAATCCGAGGGACAGAGGAATTTCACGAATTGGTTTGAGGACACTTCAAACAGTCACACGTTTGAGAAACACGCAGTGAGCGACTGGGCCAATAGCATGCCTGCAGGGAAACAAGCACCTAACGGCGTGGTGCCTTGTCTAATATAAAACTGTTTGCTTACTAAGGCCGTAAAAAGTCAACAAACAGCTGGGGCTCTAGTATACACAGGACTGCGGATTACAGCCAACAGATGATATAAACCGCGAAATTTTCACGTGTGCCAAAAGTAAACATTCACAACCCCGGTAGCTTCATTCCGTATGGCCAGTTTCTACGGATGTTTTGAAACGAACCTATGAAAAATCACCCTAGAAGTAACATGTCAACCTGTTTTTTTTTTCAATAGCTTGTATACCACAAATATATATCGCTGTGTTTAACTTTAAAGTATATTGTATTCTTGAATAAATGAAACATTATACTTTGTATCTTCTTGTGTTGCCAACGGCAAGTAAGAAATAGTTCACAGTTAAAATATTGTTTTAATTAAACGTTGCCTTTGATATATTAAAAATTTTTAGGTAGCACTGAAGGAAAAACATTTCATTGTTACAGTTAAAAATATCAGCGCAAATTACCGTGCGTAGGCCCAAGTGACTTAGTGTATTTTTTTTCGTCAGAGGAAGAAACTGAATTGTTGCTCTCTTTCGCTCTCTCTTCCTCTCTGTCGGCAAGTTTCGCACCGCTAGTAGCATGGAAATTATACATGCTTTCAATTTTATCACATTTCATACTTATTACAGCAAAGGTAATGATTTTTGAATTTGTAATTTACAACTGAAACGAGATTTTATCGTCCGAATTCTAATTATAATATATTTAGATGTGATAGCGTTGCCGTTACAAATCCGAAGTTGGCAGAAGTGCGGTGACACGAAGATAACATGGCGTGTTGCTCTTGGCTGAACGAAGTGTTAATTTGGCTTCCTGCGGAATATATTTAAAAATCACCACATCAAGTTCTATGCACGTTGTGTTTTTTAAACCTACCCAGGCAAGTTACGATGTTGTGATAGATCTGTTTTTCCACAGCAGGAATCTATATACTGTAACGTGAGTCGCCATAGCTGCGTGTGGAAGGGTATCGTTGCATATCACGTTGGGTTTAGCGAGTGTGTGATTGCAAATATTGGACGTGCGAAATTTATACGTTTTAACCGTGAACTGTTTTTATAACGATATTAATTGTTTGAGAGTCACGTTTTTTTATTTATTACAAATATGTAACTTCGCACTAGGTGTTTGAACACAATTGTGTATCGTGCTTGTGTTTCTATAATTTGAATGTTTGCCACAATCCCAACAAAATACTAAGCCCAGCCAGATAAATTTAAATAAATAATGAAATAAACCTAGAAAACAATAAGTACTAATTCATGGAAATATGAGCGGAATAAAAGTTACGCTAGGCCTATTTGTGTACATGTGCACCACCATCATTTAAGTTTGTCGCTGCTACGTACAAAAAATAAGCGACACGAGTTGCGTACTTGAATTTACTGTGTCTGTTCTTTGGAATGTTTTTTCCTTAGTTTCATTTTTTATTACAACTAAGGCCGTTATTTTAACGAAATAACCAAACATATCTACAGTTATTTCCCCATCACTCATCAGTTGTAACAGGATTAAACACAGTAGCGGCAAAATATTAACGAGTGTTGCGTGTAATGTGCTATATCGTGTATAACATATTTTAACAATGCAAAATAATAACCGTAAGAACTATTTTTAATACAGACATTGTTAAAAAGTCATAAAGCTGACCTAAACATGGTCATATGCCTAAATTGTGAACACTCGTAGGAAATGGTTTTTGAAATATGACAAAATTCTTTGAACAGCTGAAAACTGTAAACAAAGCATTTGACAGTTAAAACGTAGAAGTCGCATGGCCGTGTTTATGTTAACATGTAGCGGAATGATACATAATCGGTAACCTAAAGTAGAACTTTAGCAGGGCTTCAGAAAAGTGTTGAAGTAACCGTGAATGGTATATAACAGAAGAATGGGTTCTACCTGTGGGGGCAGCGAGTGAACAAATGCCTTTACTGGAGTGTGTAAGAGTTGAGTTGAGAGATATGGGTGGCTCTTAAGACGAGGTCTTGAGAGCCGGTGAGGATGATTGAGGTGAGTATGGAGCAGCGCCGGAATGAAGGAGCAGGGGGAAACGGGAGATCCCCCAAGAAAACCCGCCGACCAGCGGCATCGTCCGGCACGATTCCCACATGCGAAAATCAGGGAGTGACCCGGCCGGGGATTTGAACCCGGTTCGCCTCGGTGGGATGCGAGCAGTCTATCCGCTCAGCCACCGCGGCCCCTAGAGTGTGTAAGAGGTCTGTGGAGTCTTATAGTCTTATATAAGGTTGCGGACTGATGCGGTAGTAATTATGGAACGTGCAGTTGTGGACTCAAAACTATTAAAGCTCTGTAAGTTTATGTTCGTTCAAACTGAAAGGAAGGGGGGGGGGGGCAACGCTGCAGGCTTCCATTACTCGCTGGCTAAGAGCCAATGAAATGCTGGGTTGTCTGTTTTACAGTGAAGTGTTCTACAAATTTAACCGCGTGGTACTGTTTATCGTGATAATTTTAGTGGTTACATAAAAATTTGTTTTTTATTTGCGAAATTTTTTTTGATGTCATTTCTTTGTAAAATTTTGACAAAAATATAGGAAAAAAAAAGTAACTAAATCCGGGCCAGTTTTGTTTGTTATTCTCTGATTGGTTGTGGTAGGGTCTGGGAACGGTCCTTGTGTCTGATTGGGTAACACGTGCTGCGAAATGAACCCTTGGTTGGGCTACTGGCGGGCAAGTACGTCGCCAGGTGCGGATTGGCGAATGGCGTTCCTACATGTTGCCGGCTGATGACGTCGATTTGGTGGCGCGTTTTTCACCTCTGTATTATTATTTACTGTGTGCCCAGGCATGGCCCTTTAAGCCCTCGAAGTGTTAAACATCGTGTGTACTTTCTAAAAATGTGCACTCATTAATGTGGCGAATCTGCTAACAATTTGTCACGGTGTACTAAAGTGGATGATGATGAGTGCCACTCTAAGCAAATTATTTGCAAATTCACCACATCAGTGTATAAGTATAGCAGCGAAGCGCGACGGGCAAAGCCGTCTACCATACATCCATGGTAGCGTTCCGATATTTGCTCGGGAAAGAGTCAAATGACGCATTACACCCATCCCGTAAACAAATTGTAAAATCATGCTGCAGACAATTAACGTCCTTTACATCAGTGATTGTTTATTATGCCGACTTTACAGAGTACAAAATCGCATGGTTGTTATTGGCCACTGTTGCTGGGTTCTCTTGGCAATCTCTTCCTTCAACACCACGATGTTCTGACGTTATTCTAGGGGCAGAATTTCTATCTGCTCATCTGACAGTATACTTTACTTTGGCCCAAAACTCATTTTCTATTTATTCTAACATATATTTAGCTAAGCGAACAGAATGAACTTTTTTTTTCCTAGTTTTGTTTGTTGATCGAAATATTTTGTTGGGGCAAATAAAAATGCTTTTTGGCCCTATAAAAACAAATACATTGTTGGCCTTTCTCTCAGCGCATCACAGTTTAGGAAGTTTCGATTCAACCCTTTGGAAAATCACTCCATGTACGAAGTGTTTTGGTTGTTTCCTGATTATGGTATGTATCACAAGCGTTTTATGCTTGTGTTATAAAAGCATCTACCTTAATATTGGGTAAATTAAACTTATATTTTATTTATAATTTATAGTATTTCATTCATAATTAATATTAAATAAAGAGAGGGAGGAAATAGGTGGCTTTGCTAGTGCGGGCGGAGGAGTATTGTGGAATTAGAACTTTGTGAGGGCTTCGGGAAG
The DNA here is from genome assembly GCA_002778355.1 of Clitarchus hookeri. Lineage (NCBI taxonomy): Eukaryota > Metazoa > Arthropoda > Insecta > Phasmatodea > Phasmatidae > Clitarchus > Clitarchus hookeri. Next base: position 158,484 of record NQII01000441.1, read on the forward strand.
GTGCAAAGAAACAACCGTGAATGGACAAGAGTAACGTTTCCAGCAGCGATACCTTTCTTGATGTTGTGCCAGTTGATGGTGACGAAGTCGTCCCTCTCGGGGGCGCTCTGCTGGTGGTAGAAGCCCAGGGCGTGCAGCATCTCGTGCACGACTATGCCGTGGTAGACGCAGCCCGTCGTCTGCAGGTTTATGACCTGCCCGCCGCCTTTCTTGCCCACGTAGGACCAGCAGCCGGAGCGGTTGCCGCGGAACATCACGTAGTCCTCGTCCGCCTTCTTGTACGGCCGGAAGCGCAGGCACGTCTTCTGGTGGTACTCCTTGATGGCGCCGTGGATCACCTCCAGCTGATCTTTCGCTGCAACCCACCAGTCACAGTTAGGACCACCTGTTCTACGCGGAAAAAGATTTCAGGACGAGTCGTGCTCCAACGCAAATTCTCGTTCAGAACCACTTCCCGTGATTGGATCACTTTAATTGTTACGCGTCTTATCTGTCTGCCCACGAATCACGGACGGTCAGTATCGGAGAAACTTAACTCTGATTGTCTCACTCATGTAACAGTCAGTCTTCACGCAAAGACAAGCGGCCAATAGCCAAATGAAGACTGCAAGTGTCCACATAGGATATTGAAATGTAGCCCCCACGTAAATCTTTTCGCGATAAACAGTCGGCCCTGGTCATAGTTACGGACTCGGAAATCCCGCGGATTCATTTGGCAACAAGCTAGACTCCACGATTCTTTGTGTACTCGAGCTTCTGTTAGTTGTTCATCGGCTGCTGCTCCAGTTTCACCACAGACCAGGCAACACGGGATTGGGTACTTATTTCCTAGCGCGTTAGTTATTGGCTCAAACTCGGCTAGGGCGTGTCTTGCGAACTGGGATCCAATTGAAGAAGTAAGTCGAATGTACATGTGTTTGAAGTCTAGCTTGTCCTAATGCGAATTCGCGTAATTCCCGTGTATCTAGTCATAGTGCCGTCGTTGCAACAGGTCATGTACACAAAGAGGACACGTTATATGTCACCCAGGGGCCGATCAGCTTTTAACACAGGGACATCCTCACAGAAGTTAACTAATCCCTTATAAATACAGACCCGGAAATTTCACGGATTCATTCGGCAGCAAACTAGACTATCATTTGTGAGTAGCTGCCTCAGTTAGTTGTCCATTGGCTGTTGCCCCAGTTCAACCACTAACCAGGTAGCACGGGATTAGGTCCTTATTTTCCTTGCAGGTTCGCTATTGGTCGAAAGTCACCCGGGGCATGTCTAACAAAGTGTAGTCCATTAGAACCATTAATTTCAAGGCACGCTTGGTTTAAGTTTAACTTGTTCTTGACACTTTGAGTGCCATGCAGATTTACTGGCAATCAAGACAAGTTAAAAGTGAGTCTCGTATATTCATGACTGCAACACCATCAGTTCTGCTGTTCTCTATATTCCCATTTACAACCGCCCTATTTGTCCATACACCAACTCTCTGCTAATATAATGCCGAGTTGAAATTGTCTCAATTAATTCCTTTTTTCTTTGTAAAATAATGTACAATCCATCCTCTTCATTTCAGCAATTTACGCTTTGAGTGATGCTGACGCAATACTTCTTTGCATGTATCCCTTAAGTAAGGTGCAGGCGAAGTAATATTTCCTCGGCAGTGCCTGTAAAGAATGCAGATGTCGAAATACCACGGCAAATTCCATACAACTCAGTTAAATTCAGACGACGTTACATTACGCCAGCAGCACTCGAAGCGTCGAATGAATTCTTGAAATTCCAGGGTCACTTTTCATTGGCTGATGCTCCAGTTTTACCCCAGACCAGGTTTTACGTAAATATTTCTGTTTTTGAGGGGAAATATTTATGACTTAAATCGAAAGATCTAGGCGAGATATTTCGTTTGGCGCCAAAGCAACGCGCCTGCGCTTGGAAGTCTCGAGATATACTGACCACCGGTCGCCACGGGCCCCCACCCGTGACTCGCGCATGCGCAGAGCCAACTCTAGGTCATACTCGCATCGTAGTCGTGTACCCGGTCGAACGAGACCACCTTTATTCCAACCGTGTCATTAGTAGAGACCTGAAATATTCGCGAGATCAATGACCTGAAGGCTAGACTCTACAGACTTATTTACAAATGGGCTGATAACAACAGCACATTGGTTGTCTGCCGTCACAGTGGAAAGAGACAATTGGACACCGTTCTCCAGGGGGTGTCAAACACCGTGCGGACCAATAGCTAAAGTTATATAAACACACGTGTTTTGAATTCTAACTTGTCCCAAAATGAATCCGTGAATTCTTCAGGTCTCTAGTCATTAGTCACGAAGTTATAGGGTCGGAATGGATCACCCTGCAGACGTCACATCGCCGTTCCAGTCCTCGTGTCTCATGTGTCGGCCTGATTCCAAATACGTATTTACGTGAACAAAATTTACGCGTATGTAGACTGTTCACGGTAAAGTGAGCACTTCTGAGGCCCTAGTTACTTTTTTACTTTCAGCCATTTTTTTTATCCTTTAACCACTTTTTTTAAAATAAATACTGCTATATAAGTAATAAACACGCGTGTTTAATTCCACCGCACTCGGAAGTTAACGTATAAGTCCAAAATAAGATATATTTATTGACTATTATTCNATCCTTTAACCACTTTTTTTAAAATAAATACTTCTATATAAGTAATACACACGCGTGTTTAATTCCACCGCACTCGGAAGTTAACGTATAAGTCCAAAATAAGATATATTTATTGACTATTATTCCTAATCAGACGGCTTTGAAAAGTGCTCACTTTACCGTGANTCCTAATCAGACGGCTTTGAAAAGTGCTCACTTTACCGTGAACAGTCTATACACTGATGTAAATTTGCTAATAATTTCTTACAGCGCAGGTTAAAAGAGCGTGGTTGATTGTCGCAGGATCATCGACGCCACATCCACCCTACGAGCAGGTTGGTAGTAAAATAAAATATATGGTCTCTTCGCGGTTTCTTCACACTATTTGAATCAAAGGGAAAAATTTCCCTTTGTAAGACACGTTTGACTGTTTCCTAAATATTTCATTTATCAAAAGCGTTTTATACTTCTGTTAACCTCAAAATAGCTTAGTTTTGGTTAAATTGAATGTGTACTTATATTTTTACCTATAAATTACAACATTTAGTTTATAATTAAAATAAATTAAGCCAGGAAGAAAATGGGTATGTTGGCAATGTCTAGCAAGAAATAGTTCTTATACGAAATAGTATTAAACTGAGTGCGCATGAATGCGGCGCGCGGACCCTTTGGTGTAATTTTATGGAATTAATTTAAGCTTTGTTTGCACGTGGCGGAGTAATATCCTGAAAGTAGACTTTAGCAGGGCTTCAAAAAGTTGGAAATAACTGCGAACGGAATATAGTTTACAATCATATACAACAATAATCGAGGGGCTATGGCATGCAAATCAATAAAAAACAAAACGAAAAGTAAAAGTTACGTCACCCGAAAGAGCCGAAGGATAGAAAGTCAGAAGATAACACAGTGATCAGCTAAAACTACTTGTAACCCGCAATATCCAGAAAAGGTATCGACGAGGGGGAGGGGGGGGATGCGTGAGACTTGACTTTGCATGACCAAGGGAAGGGGGTTTGGAAGGTAGGGGAAATACTGTATAGATAAGGCCTGGAAAATTTTGCGAATTCGTTTTAGGACAAGCCAGATGTTAAACAAGCATATTTCTGACGTGTTTGCAATCGGTTGGATCAGTCTTTTGGACACTCCCAAGGAAAACCTGAGCCAATAAGACCTGCGGGAAGACACACACCGAATCCCGTGTCACCTGGTCCGAGGTAAAACTGGCTACACACTAGCGCAGCAGCCAATGAACAAAGAGCAGGCTCTGAAATACACAGGGTGGTGGATTACAACTTACAGGTCGTGTAACCTGCTAACCAGGTTCGCCTCGGTGGGAGGCTAGCGTGCTAACCGCCAATAATTACATGCGGGGATACGTACTTTACAACTTTGCATGCTGATATGACCATACCATAAAAGCAACCATCTTATAAACATTTACAAAGAATAACATTAATTTATTTGCTTGGGCATAATTGTTTTCTGTATAACATACTTATACTGAGCTGTAGATAGTCTTTATTGGTAGGCTGTTCATTTCTTGTGGCATTTTCATAGTTATGGGCATTATAGCTAAGGCATATTATATCGAGTTACGTTATGATACTTTAGGCTCGCCCATGTTTTGTCAGTTTCACAGTGTCATACCTACTGGATCTCGTTTTATTTCTGTAAGTCCACTTCGGCATTTTGTGTTAAAGGCTGAGAATTTTAAGGTCGTGTGCTTTACAGTTAAAGCATTTAGTGATAAGGACTAGCATCCGCGTCCCCATGTCGCGGGCACAGAGGCTGCGGAGTGCCGCCGAGGATGTCGGGAGCAGACGCGTGCAGGTACTCACTGAAGTGCTCCTTCTGGATGTGGTAGGGGACGACGCCGTCGCTCCAGTGCACGGCCTCGTCCAGCAACGCGTTCCTGGGGTCTCCGTCGCCGTCCAGCATGATGTCGCCCTCATACTGACCGCTGAGCTCCCACGCGTTCCCCGGCTCGCTGGGGCTCCACGCCGACACCACCTTCGCTGCAACAAGCGACCTTACGTACATCCTACGTACTTACCCTACCCTCCGCCGCGGTGCACGCTTTCCACGGTCAAACCTTTCAGTACGTTATAAAGTGTTGCGATCTAGTAATATCATGGTATCTCATACTGATTCCAACACTTGCTTCATTCATGCCACCAATGATATGGGTTCTTGGTATTTAAGAGACTCTGAGAAGACCTCTCACAAAACATGGCCGTATAAACGTCCGCAGATCCACCTTACCCAAAGTGAAGAAGCTGACTGTATTGGACGATGGACCCTAGCTGGGTACAANATAAACGTCCGCAGATCCACCTTACCCAAAGTGAAGAAGCTGACTGTATTGGACGATGGACCCTAGCTGGGTACAACTCTAGTAATATATTTCCTTTATCTGCAACATGTCCACTGCAGCCGAGCACAGGAACTGAAAGGGTTGACTAACCTNCTCTAGTAATATATTTCCTTTATCTGCAACATGTCCACTGCAGCCGAGCACAGGAACTGAAAGGGTTGACTAACCTCTTTTTAATTCGCCCGTTGAAAAAATGTCACTGCTCATACCTGCATGCACCTTAAAGACCACGCTGTTGTCTATTCGCGGTTTATTCACACTTATTGAATCACCGCAAGTATAAAATGTTTGACTGTATCTTAAATTTCTCATGTATAACAAGCGTTTTATACTTGTGTTAACATAAAAGTCTCTTATTTTTGTTTAAATTGAACTTTTACTTATATTTTATTTAAAAACTATAATATTTAATTTATATGATAAAAAAAAGTCAGAAAATGGGTTTTCTGGTAATGCCTAGTAAAATATATTTCTTATGCGAAATATTATTCAGGTTAATGCGCACGAATATGGTGGGTTGTTCCTTCGGTGTAATTTTCTAGACTTGGTTAAGCTTTGTTTACACAGAGCTGAGGAATGGCTTGAAAGTAGAACTTTAGCAAAGTTACCGTTAATGGCCTATACAATCGCAATAAGCAATAACAGTAGAGAATTCAACAGACACTTGCTTATTGGGCCCGCTACAACTCAACATACCGCGTGAGAAGGTTACCTGCTCGCCGTAACGACACGGGGAGGATAAACACTTTTTTTTTTGTTTTCTTACCCTGCGTTCTGTACCGGCCAATCGTAAGTCTGCAAATACGGGAGTCGGTGCAAAACGAACTAGCGTCAGGAAGTTTATGTTAAATGGACTTGGTAGTACATTTCAAATTTCCGTTTATTCAAGCCAACATTTGTGTCTGGCTCAAATAAACGGAAATGTAAATTTGCAAGTATTTTCTCGAGCAAACTTTTTTTTCACGCGAAGAGAAAAACACGCNCTCAAATAAACGGAAATGTAAATTTGCAAGTATTTTCTCGAGCAAACTTTTTTTTCACGCGAAGAGAAAAACACGCTCGTATCACATCAGGTTAGCCAAAACATTGTTCATAAAAAATCTTCAAACCACGAAACGCGTGTAGTTTTTTTTATGTTAGTTTTTGATTTGTTGCATAAGAGTTTCCTTACGGTGGTTTTGACAGCATTTTTTGAGGCTCGCGTGTTAACGCTACCGTTATTTTCTTACGGAAACGCTACGTCGTTAGATAGACAGACTGTAACGCTCCCAATTATGTTGATGATGACGGACGGATAGTAGTTCCATTTTTAACGTTAAGTTGAAAGTGCCAGGTAAACATGTGAATACTGAAATTATTTCTTTTGCTTTCGGTTATTTTAATACACCTGAGTGTAATAATGAGCAACTTTTGTGAAATATTTCCCGTTGGCAGTTTTACTTGACCGACGCATTTATAAAGTGATCAGGTCCATGGCAATATTAGTTTTACATATGGCGGAAAAATACACAATGTGCATACAAGTAGATCTTAAGCAGGGATTTAAAAAGTGCTCAATTTACCATGGACAACATATATACCCACCATTCACCAAGGCCTGTTATTTAAAAGCGTACAAATATCCACATGTGGTCTGAGGTAGGGTGATGTATACTTGATGAATCACCTAAACTTTGCACCGCAAATATTTCAGAAATGGAAGGTGCTGCTGATGAAGTTTAGAAAAGGGCTCATAATTGCAGCCCAGACACAGATTTCAATACTTATTAGTAGGGGCAGTGATATATCGCGAAAATATTTCGAGGCAAGATACAGTCCAAAGCACTCTAGGGTCGTCCAGCTTCTTTGACTGGCTAATAAATGTTCTGACCCGTGTTAACCGTTTGCGCACGAATCACGAAGGTTCATTCAGTGTCGGGGTTACTTAGTCCCGAGTGGCTTGGTCAAAGANCACTTGACCGACGCATTTATAAAGTGATCAGGTCCATGGCAATATTAGTTTTACATATGGCGGAAAAATACACAATGTGCATACAAGTAGATCTTAAGCAGGGATTTAAAAAGTGCTCAATTTACCATGGACAGCATATATACCCACCATTCACCAAGGCCTGTTATTTAAAAGCGTACAAATATCCACATGTGGTCTGAGGTAGGGTGATGTATACTTGATGAATCACCTAAATTTTGCACCGCAAATATTTCAGAAATGGAAGGTGCTGCTGATGAAGTTTAGAAAAGGGCTCATAATTGCAGCCCAGACACAGATTTCAATACTTATTAGTAGGGGCAGTGATATATCGCGAAAATATTTCGAGGCAAGATACAGTCCAAAGCACTCTAGGGTCGTCCAGCTTCTTTGACTGGCTAATAAATGTTCTGACCCGTGTTAACCGTTTGCGCACGAATCACGAAGGTTCATTCAGTGTCGGGGTTACTTAGTCCCGAGTGGCTTGGTCAAAGACGGACACGGCACCAGCAGCCAATGGAGGTATAACAACAGCTGAGGTGTGTGTATAGTATTAAAGTCTACTGTGTGCTGCGATTTTTACGCGAAAAGTCACTGGCCCTACTTATTAGAATGTGTATAAACAACACGAAAGGGACTAAACGAATTCTGTGAATTCTGAAGAAGGAAGAGGGAACTGTCCTTCAAAGCATTAGTAAAGANAGAATGTGTATAAACAACACGAAAGGGACTAAACAAATTCTGTGAATTCTGAAGAAGGAAGAGGGAACTGTCCTTCAAAGCATTAGTAAATACTATCTTCCAGCACGTCTTACGTCTACGTATTATGAACTATAGCAAAGTACTGACAAGGAGGTCCCAATGCAATCACTGTCAAGGAAACAGAACCTTTACACATCTACGAACATCGCAGCCTAGCAGCAGGAGCAGACAACTGTCGATATTTAAAAGTGTAATGTCACGATAGCACGTAAACTGTTTGCATTAGAATCCTGCAAAAAAAAAAAACCACCACTGACATTCTAATTTCCTCTCGTTTTATTTTCTTCGTGTGAATAGGCATAGTTCCATTTGAAAAGAATGTATATTTGTTCAAGAAATACACATTCTAATACTTATTTCAATCTGTGTGGGGTCTGCAATTATCGAGGTCTTGAGATCCGATGAGGGTGAAGCGAGGTGAGTATGGAGCAGCGCCGGAATGAAAGGGCAGGGGGAAACGGGAGATCTCCGAGAAAACCCGCCGACCAGTGGCATCGTCCGGCACGATTCCCACATGCGAAAGTCCGGTGGTGGCCTCGCCGGGAATCGAACCCGGTTCGCCTAGGTGGGAGGCGAGTAGTCTGACCACTACACCACCGTGTCCCCANGATGAGGGTGAAGCGAGGTGAGTATGGAGCAGCGCCGGAATGAAAGGGCAGGGGGAAACGGGAGATCTCCGAGAAAACCCGCCGACCAGTGGCATCGTCCGGCACGATTCCCACATGCGAAAGTCCGGTGGTGGCCTCGCCGGGAATCGAACCCGGTTCGCCTAGGTGGGAGGCGAGTAGTCTGACCACTACACCACCGTGTCCCCACTTGCGTTCCAAGTTTTAGGTGATTCACCCTGTATATGAGAGGAGACTGACGCTAAGTGAAACTGGGTGTTCNCCCACTTGCGTTCCAAGTTTTAGGTGATTCACCCTGTATATGAGAGGAGACTGACGCTAAGTGAAACTGGGTGTTCTACCCCCCTAGGCACATAGCTATCGCTTCAGCCGGCCAGGAGAATGGACGAGGTGAGACGAGATGTGTTTGGTGACNTACCCCCCTAGGCACATAGCTATCGCTTCAGCCGGCCAGGAGAATGGACGAGGTGAGACGAGATGTGTTTGGTGACGCGGCGGAATGAGGATATGGTGGGAAACAGGAGAGCCCCGAGAAGACCCTCGCACCACGGCAGTGTCTGCAGTGTTAAACAATCTACCGCAGTACTTGCAAAATAAATTAAAAATATACTAAATATTATCTTATACGGCGTGGTATTACTCTGTTGAACATTTTTCGTAAAAGTTAAAACAAGCAGAAGTTAATTTACACGTGGAAGCTTGAAAATTGAAGAGCAAAAATGTGAAATTGTTTTCAGATAAATATTTACTTACCGATTTCATCAGGCGAATTCCTAAACGTTCCCTTGTGAACAGGTTCTGGTGGAACATGTCTTCTTAGTTCAGAAATTTTAAAAGCCGTCAAAAGAACTAACAAAATTTCAGCAGTTGCCATTACGGCGCGTCAACAGTAAAATGATAAAGTTGAGAAATGTCTAGTGGTAAGTTGGTAGAAATGCTAGCAACTTCCGATTCTCTACGTTGCAGGAACGGGCTGACTTGTTTGTCGGGGTAACGGTTTACTTCAGGTGTATTTATAGAGTGCAAGCTCGTGGGCGGATTGCCTAATGATTCGGCAACACGTCAATGCTGAGCAGGAAGCCAATGGAGATTAGATTGCGTCCGAAAAGTGAAAATGGCCCAGGTAACGTCTTCTTTATTGGCGAACTCGCTTCGATAAGTCACGGGCTGAAGTGGTTATCAACTTGTTTCATACCGCGCGTGAGAGCACATTTACCTATTTACATATCATTATACCCGTTCTTTCCACTGCCTTTTTTTGCATTACGTTACCTTGCGCCAAGCTGCTTAATGTTCTAGTCAGTAATTAGGCACATATTCACGACCTAACTGAAATCGCTAGTGATAATAATTTGTAATTGTGCTCTTGTCCCTAAGCAATAAGTAAAAGAGAAGTTTCATATTTGTGAATACCTAATTAAATTACAGGAAGCACGAATCCCTCTGTTCCTTAACATTAAGTATCTGCGACAGCTTCTGTCAGCTATTGAGTGCAAAAATTTAGCTACTCACGGTTTCATAAAAAATTTTGTAACACATGGAATTTTAATTATTATTCTTATTTTTTTGNCAAAAATTTAGCTACTCACGGTTTCATAAAAAATTTTGTAACACATGGAATTTTAATTATTATTCTTATTTTTTTGGATGATGTAGATCTGAGATAACATACGTATATAATTTGAGAGTAGAAATTTGTTTGACTAACCTACAACCATACTTGAATGCCATACGAATTATTAATTTTTTTGACATTTTTCACGTAGGTTAGAATTTTATTAGCCAGTTGAACTATCAGTCTCGTTTGTTTACAATTAATATNTTTTTGACATTTTTCACGTAGGTTAGAATTTTATTAGCCAGTTGAACTATCAGTCTCGTTTGTTTACAATTAATATAAATATATGTTGTTAAAAATCAGAACTGCTAAATAATTTAATTTCTTCTTGAGAGAGAAAGTTGTCAACATTTTTTNCAAAAATTTAGCTACTCACGGTTTCATAAAAAATTTTGTAACACATGGAATTTTAATTATTATTCTTATTTTTTTCGATGATGTAGATCTGAGATAACAGACGTATATAATTTGAGAGTAGAAATTTGCTTGACTAACCTACAACCATACTTGAATGCCGTACGAATTATTAATTTTTTTGACATTTTTTCACGTAGGTTAGAATTTTATTAGCCAGTTGAACTATCAGTCTCGTTTGTTTACAATTAATAGAAATATATGNTTTTTCACGTAGGTTAGAATTTTATTAGCCAGTTGAACTATCAGTCTCGTTTGTTTACAATTAATAGAAATATATGTTGTTAAAAATCAGAACTGCTAAATAATTTAATTTCTTCTTGAGAGAGAAAGTTGTCAACATTTTTTNAAATATATGTTGTTAAAAATCAGAACTGCTAAATAATTTAATTTCTTCTTGAGAGAGAAAGTTGTCAACATTTTTTTATGTGCAAATATTTTATGTGATAACTCTGTGAGGCGATACTAGCTAGCCTATGAGAGACGTTGCTTACTTTAAAATAAGATTGTTAAAAAATGTTTACTTTTTCTGCGAACGTTTTAAATTGTTTTTATGAAGTTTTAAGCCATATCGGATTCTTTGCTAGGCCTGTGGTGATCTGAGGTTATCACACAGCCAGGAATTTGCTTTTATTTATTGACACACGAGTCCAAATAGCTATAAAACCAGGCAAGTACGATGGCGCGAAGACGAGACAATATTTTCAAGCAAAGAAGAGGCTTGAGTTCGGACGACAACCGTGTTAAATATTAGTTAAGTTTCGCCTTACGCGATCTTATAAAGTGAATGTGCAATGACTGTATTTACGCACGTATAAGCCCGCGAGCTTAATATTGAGGGAAGAGCTCGACGTAGAAGAGGAACTACTACAGCTGCGGAGATGTCTACAATTAAATTTTTACGTGACTACTTCGGCTAGCTGCTGTCCACGGCGACCAACATTTTAGTTCTCAGGTAAGTCCGAACCAGCTTAAACAGCGTCCAGCTATTGTTAATTAACATTTTATCCTGCATCACAATTACATAATATTTTTTAAATTCAGTTTGCACAGATTGTTTTAGCCATAAAAAAAGACATTGTATGACAGACACATTGTCTTTAATACATTTTCATGCTCAGACATAAATGTTGACTAGCTAGTGTCGGCCGCTATATCTATAATTTGAGAGTTGTGAATTAGTAATTTTTATNCTCAGACATAAATGTTGACTAGCTAGTGTCGGCCGCTATATCTATAATTTGAGAGTTGTGAATTAGTAATTTTTAGCGTATTCAAGTACTTTGATAATTGAAAGTATAATTTTTAATGCCCAGTTATATTTTAATTTCTAATCTGCCCGCTCACCACAATGTGTTCAAACTTAGCTTCTTACATCCTATTAAAATTTTGAAAGAATCGGAGCTGCCGCTGTTATNGCTCACCACAATGTGTTCAAACTTAGCTTCTTACATCCTATTAAAATTTTGAAAGAATCGGAGCTGCCGCTGTTATCATTTACCGTAGTTCGTCTGTAGGTAGGTGTTGTATTTTTTCTGTTTAGCACGTTGTATTGCAGGTGGTGACACGTTTTAGTAAGTATCTGCCAGGTGGTACTACAGAAATTAAATTTGGTAAGTTTTATTGGTGGTCACATATCTTTTGTGTTGTACTTGTCCTCGTGTGTTCTGCAGTGTAAGCCGGGAAAGGAACACTCACGTGCACTAGCTATTAAAATTTTTATGTTACATTACACATTACGTTACAATGTATTTAACGAACATGTTTTCACAGCAGGACATCAGTGAGAGTTTGAAACTTAATTAAATTGCGCAATAATTAATCGTAATTTTTGTATGCAGGTAGTGATGTAAATAACTGTCTAAATGTTTGCATTTGTGTATCATTATTCACTACGTTAAGTTATTCCAAAAACTTTGCTTTTCCCACAGCTGTAGGGCAGTGATTAACTACCCTGTTTCTATGATAAGTGACTAGTTTTTACAAAGTAACTCTTACTTATCTGCATGTAATTGTAGCGTATGTGATGTATTAGGAGTTAGAACGCTGACATACTAATATTAAGTTATCAGACCAGGGAAACGTCATTAAAACAGTTTTAGTTTCTCTACGAAGTAGAAAAACATTTTTACTTTCATCAATAGCGTCAATTGAAAATTAAAAACTAACAGTCAATACAGAAAGTAATCTCTCAAATATAATTTTTTTTACCGTCATAACACCTGTTGCGATAGAGAGGTGTATATCGAGCCTTTGCCGAAATATACAAATTTTTCTTCTAACTACTTCCAATAAATATGATTAAATAAAGTTTGAAAGATCGTAACGTCATTGGAACGTCATAAATGCCACCGTATTTTCTCAAAAAGTTGGATGGCTACAGTTTCTATAAAATATTTTGTTTATAGAACCTGTTATAAAATTTCTTGAATGTTCGACATGTTTGGTCAGTCAGAATAGTTTACATAAAAAAAAGTTATTTCCGACCTCAACAAACATAAATGAAAAGGCAACAAAACTTTTAAAAGGGAATAAGGTCATTAAGTTAATTGATTCATATAACATCTATATAATAAATACATTTTAAATTTAGATTCAAAGTTAAATAATTCACACAGTTATTTAAACTCCTTCCTGTAATGCGCTGAATGGGAACACCACAGCATCATGCCACTTTGAACATCACGTTCAAACCAAAATCAAACTGGGTCCATCAAATAAACTACCAGAGTGTGACATATTTTCAAATACACGAAAATTATTTGTCTAAATTTTTTTCCGATCACAAAATTTGATGGCTATGTTTAGTCTTCACATTTTATTTTCTAATATATTTGAAGGGGAAAATTTGACACCATGACAAATGTTTTAGAGAAGAACACATGCATTTTTAAACTGTGCCATATTAGAAAATACGAACTGTGGAAAAAAAATCCAACAGTAAAGATTGCCAAAAATATATAAACAATAAATTACTCAATCCTCAGGAGGAATTTTCAGTAATTAAAAATTAAAGGAGACCAAAACAACAGAACATATAATTAGTCGACAGCAAATTTCAAACATGTATGAATATCTCCGAACAACACAAAGAATACACCACACAAGGAAATAGTAGGTTTCTATATCTAGAGAGTAGCGGTGTTTGTGTTTTTCATATAAAATTCTGGATTTGATATTACACTTAGTTTTGCAATGGCGTATGTTGATAATACAAAATATTTTGTTTCATTTCTTATTCAAGTTGCAAGAGTCATTCAAGTAGTGTATATATGGGGCTACGGGGACAATGTATTTTAAATGGGAGTGTGTGACTTGGGTGGTTGAGGGGGTGGGGGAAGTGCTTTATTCAGCTCGACTCTGGATTGCTGACATACCGGAAGGAGCTCGGTAGTTACGTCCAATAACCCTACAAGGATATGTGTATGCTTATAGTAACCATATTACTTTTATAGGCATAGGGTATGCCAAATAGAGTACCCGTATTTATTATCCTATTTTTAAAATGTTTTTTTTTTCATCTGGCAGAGCACCTGTGCATGAAATGTACGCGGTAAAAAAGCAGTCACGCATCGGAAAAAGCCGCAAAGTGGCTTAAACGGTACATAAACGCTTCCTTATCTCTACTGTAAGGGCAGTTCACTTGAATATAATGCAGGGTGCGCGATTTCCCAGGTCAGTGG
>NQII01000441.1:174656-209873 GCA_002778355.1 Clitarchus hookeri
CTCTTTGCTCTGAGGCCTGACCTCTAGAGGGAAAATTTTGTAGTGCGTCATGTCTCCGCCTTTGTCTAACACACAGCCGTGAGCAAAGCGAGCAACGAAGGAAGGAGAGAAAGCAGGCATGCTGATAGCTGTAACCATCTTCCCTCGCCCTCTTCAAGGCTTTGTCCTCATCCGTTTCTTCTTCCAAGCGCTTTTTTATCCCATCCGGGTCACAAACCGTGGTGGTTCACAGGACAATGCTCACGGCCCTGGTAGGGTGGTTCTCGACACGCGGCCCGCGACAGTAGTCGTTCTGGGGCGTGGCAAATAATTAAACTGAAGCAAAAATACGAGACTCGTGAAAACTGCAGACAAATACGATGTGTACACCATATATTGGAGTTTGTTACCAAATAGAGTGGTAATGCAAAGATTCACACACATTTTAAACATTTTAATTGCTGGATAGCACGCACGTTCAGGTTCTAAAATATGGGAGTTTTCATTGCATTTGGCCTGGAACACAAAAAAAAAAAAAACTATCATTGTAGCCTTTGGTGGCAAATAATTGAGATTACTGGCTTAGCATTTGCATGTTGTGTTGGCCAAAGTAGCCGCATTTCATTGTTAAAATTATATTTTTGCTGTANTTTAATTGCTGGATAGCACGCACGTTCAGGTTCTAAAATATGGGAGTTTTCATTGCATTTGGCCTGGAACACAAAAAAAAAAAAAACTATCATTGTAGCCTTTGGTGGCAAATAATTGAGATTACTGGCTTAGCATTTGCATGTTGTGTTGGCCAAAGTAGCCGCATTTCATGTTAAAATTATATTTTTGCTGTAAGACAATCAACACTCCAAATCACTCCTAAATTCCAAGTTTTGTTTGTAGATGTACACAGAATTAGTGAATGGATTCTATTATTTTTATTCTTGTATAACTGAAAGCAAAATAAATTACACATTGGTTAAAAATAAAAAAATTAGACCATTAATTTTGCAATGTATAATACATACGGTTTTAGCAAGTAAGGCACCGCTAGTTTGTACATAATTTAACNTAGACCATTAATTTTGCAATGTATAATACATACGGTTTTAGCAAGTAAGGCACCGCTAGTTTGTACATAATTTAAACTACCATAAATTCCGAAGTCCAAACCCTTCTTTTATTTCCATGTATTAGGGCTTCCGACTAAATGGGGCCCAGGNAACTACCATAAATTCCGAAGTCCAAACCCTTCTTTTATTTCCATGTATTAGGGCTTCCGACTAAATGGGGCCCAGGGCAGAGTTCACCCGCCGCCCTTTTCCCAGTTGAACGAACCACAGTCTTAGGAAAGTAATGAGCAAAAACTACAGCAGATGTGTGCCATGAGTTATGTTTCTAAAAAAAGATAATGAAAAGTTTTGAAAATGTGAGAATTTTATAATTTTGCAGATGTAAAAATAACATTAAATAGAAATATTTGTTATCATTCAAGAAAACATTTTGTGTTATGAATTCATAAAATTATTCAATTGCCCTTAAATAGCAGGTAAAATGTTGTAACGATTATGCATAAAACTATCTACACTCACATTTCGGTTGGGCCTACGTGCATGTAATTATTTGCACTTTAGTTTCCACAATAACTAGTAAATACATCTTATCATCTTACAAAACTGCAAATTGAAAGTGATCACAGTACTATAACATAGCTGTTAATGAAACTNTAAATACATCTTATCATCTTACAAAACTGCAAATTGAAAGTGATCACAGTACTATAACATAGCTGTTAATGAAACAATCTTTACCTGTTTACATCCGAAGCTATGAAGTTGTCTGCCATGTATAAGCGCAAGGTCAGGCTAATTGGTTTATTCTAATTTTTTACAAATATGCTGCATTTAAACATTCCAAACAAAACTTGAATGAATAAAAACCGCTACAGTTTCTGTAACTTATTTAGTTCACAACGTAACATAACAGTTGACAACAAAAGCTTATTTCAGAGTGCCACTACTATATATATACATACAAGAATAACAAGCAACTAACAACATACACTTAAACACAAATTTAAGAACAAAATTAAGTACTGAGCATAGGCATACACATGTTTCAAGCCGAAAAATATCAGCGGCCACCGAAACTCGGCGACTTCCGGCACACAACAGTTAGTTACCAATCCAAATCTACAAAAAATAAAATTTTAAAATTTTTAATTGCGACAATACGAGCGCACTCCACTCGGTGGCCATTGCATAGGCCTACATTACATCATCAACAAAAGGATTACAGCTTCGCTACTTCCAGTGATGCTAGATAAACATGCAAATTATATCCAACAGTGAAAAACAGGGTATTGAAAATGATCCAGCCAAATCCAAGGTAGTCAGGGAATCTCAAAGTTGAAAAGCATCTTTAAGAATCATCTTTAAAAAAAAAATTGGTTTATCAATCGTTAATGCCACCTGTTCCCATAAGCAAATCAGATATTCAAAATTTGCCCTTTTATTCTCACCATGGGAACGAAACATGGAACGTAATTCACATCCACAGATTTTTTAGTTACACAGCTCTGAATTGCAATAAAAATTCAAATGAATGCTGAAATGTTACACCAAGAAAAAATCTAAACAGGATTTAACTTTACAGAACATTAAAAAATATGACAATATGATTTTACGTTACCTATATATAAATAAAATACATATAATAAAATACTTACATTGTTGATTACAACACACATAAGGTAAGATACAGTAAACTGTGGCACGCAATATGGATTCTTTCATTATATGTTCACATTCTTTTGCTCTTCTCTGCTTTTATTTTCACTCTGAGCCTTTTTTAAAATGTATAATGGGTCTCAACAACGCAGACCTCGCGAATGTCGCGAGTCTGCAAGTTCTGGCAACACACATTCTTAAAAAACTTGCTCAACTTAGGGACCATGTGTTTTAACAAAACCTCTAATCCCTATCCACACTTATAATTTCTGTGCCAAAATCACAGTAAAGTATCAGGATGCATTTATTCCGTTGTGATATGTTCAACTGCCCCTGAAGCTGGTAGAAAAATGGATGTGATCTATTTAGCTGTAGGCTTCCATCGTTGTTCACCGATATGGAATTTTTTTTAAATTTTACATGCTCGCAATGAAGTGGTGGTTTTGCTCTCTAAAGCGATATTAATAGACGGTAGGAAATTTACCTTTACTAGAGTATAATAACCTACTAACCCGCCAAGACTGGCTCCCAAAAATTGATCCTCGGGCCTTATATAGAGTCCACGTGGTATTACTTGCTCATTTAACTTTTCCTCGAAGATGTCGATTGCCTTAGACTTGTCCACTCTTCCGTATCTGACAGCTTCTGTGTTCAGATCCTTTGGGTTGATAGTGGATATTGCACTACTATGACAAGGTGTTGTCCCCCCTGATTCTGTAAAATTTTTGCTAACGAAGAAGCAGTCAACCGATTGAGCCTTGCTTCCTTCCATGCGTTATTGCAGTGTTGACCAACTGACTGTCTTTCCAGTGCATCACAGAGTTCTTCCGTGGTTACTTCCTTCTCTAATCTCATCATTATTTCTTTTTGCCCGTCTCAAATTCTTTAGGGGAGATATCTGGGTGGGTAGCTTCAGGACTGTAATCCATATCTGGTCCAGCTACGACACGTTTCTGCTTCGCAATCCTTCCAAATGACAGGTGTCTAGTTACCGGTCTTTTTTGTGTTTGTATGACAGCCTTGTTTCTAGTATACAGAACTTTTTAGGTAAATTGACAGGGCTGTGGCCGAACGTATGTTTTGCTGGGGACAAATGCCATATCGGTCCCTTAACACGGGACAAACCAGCTGCAAGGCAACATCTTTTGTACTTTCCACTCTTGCCAACGTCGAAAACAAGACTCGCGCAGCTTTCTGTCTGGTTCATAGTATGGTTCCCAACCAACTTGTCTGCTTTCGAAATCAGTGGATCAAGAGCCTTCATAACTGCAGGCCTTACAGACGTCGAAGACATTAGTAGCACTTATTTAATGTCGTCTTTTCGGTTGCAGTATGTATTACAGCAATTCGTGTGTTCCCCGAATACATGTAAAGGTCCATTCATGAGATCACGACGGAGGACTTCACTATTATGTCGATTTTCATGTGCTTCTTTAATGGCTGCTCGGGCTCCATTAGTGAGACGGAATCACTTGCGTTAATTTCTTTCTGTGCGTGATGTCGTGAGAAGCGTCTTTAATGATTTTATGCAACTTTTCTGTGTAGGTACGCACCATATGGTTTGCGCATTCAAATTTAACCACATATCTGCCATATGATATGAACTGTTGGATCTTAGCAAATGTACTAGAATCACCATCACCAATGATGCATTTGTACCTGAACCCATGCATATATTCACTTTCTTGAAAACCCTGAGCAAGAATCTCTTGTTCCATTGATGTGGAAGTGCCCTTGTGGTTCTTGTAACATTTGTGTTTTCTCATTTTCTCGTTTTTTTCTTCGATGTTGCACATGTGGCAGTACTTGTTTCGGACTCCGATGTACAGCAGTCCACTGGTTCCTGCACCAATGATGCAGGCCTGTAAAAACATGGGATTTTTAAATTTTGTGATGAAGCGATACAGTTCTGAATTGTTTATATTTAGTACTACAAAATATGTGAAAAAAAAAATACTGTTTGTGTATGTTTGTATTTAACGGTAAAATTGAACAATAACCAAATGTTGTGTACAGTTATTTCGAAATGTGCTCTTGTAAAACATGGCTCTAGAAAATANTACTGTTTGTGTATGTTTGTATTTAACAGTAAAATTGAACAATAACCAAATGTTGTGTACAGTTATTTCGAAATGTGCTCTTGTAAAACATGGCTCTAGAAAATAAGTGTATTCATTCATAAAGTATCTACAGCTCGTAAAAGTCGGTATTCATTTACACATTGTTAACTGCAATTGTGAAACATTCATCGAAAATATAATAAATAGTATAATACATATGTTATCTTGATGAAATAAGTTTTTTTTAAACACGAAAGAGTATATTTTATAATAAATACAGCTCCCATGTAGGAGCAGTAATTTTGCATATGTAAAGCCATCTCCATCAATAAATAATTATTACAGGAAAAATAAGTATTTTTATGCTTTATTTTTGGTGTAACACTCTAAACTTTAAATATTGAAAAATAAGCCAAACCAGCAAAATCTGACACGATACCAGTTAAAATTGAGGTATTGGAATCAGTGGCAAGCCGCACACTCCCATTTAAAATACTTTGTCCCCGTAGCCCCATATATATACTACTCATTCAAAGAAAATATTTAAACCATTAAAGTAAATTGTTACTTTGAGCATTGTGTAGTATTGCTAGACTACATCTTTATTCAGTTGTTCTGAATAAATACAACTGGCAGAAGGAATTTATCACGTTTAGTGTTTAGTCACCGAGTCCAGGATCGTGGAAACGTTTCTATTGAGTGATACTTATGCGCGGTACTGTACACAGCAAGACATCACTCCCAGTACTGCAAGTCTCTTTATTTTGGGTAATATGGTTTGTGGGATTTTCTACAGTTCTTTGTCATGAATGGCCAATGTCAATATAATTGAGCACGCAGCTCATGGTTCGCTGGTTGCAAGACAAATGCTGAACACAAGTACAGTACGTACCAAAAAATTACGAATTGANTTGGGTAATATGGTTTGTGGGATTTTCTACAGTTCTTTGTCATGAATGGCTAATGTCAATATAATTGAACACGCAGCTCATGGTTCGCTGGTTGCAAGACAAATGCTGAACACAAGTACAGTACGTACCAAAAAATTACGAATTGAAACATTTGAACTCAGAAATTATTGTGTTACTAAACGGGTTAATTAAAAAATAACGGGCAACCGTGTAAAACACCAACCATTTAACTTAGTCGAATATATCAATACGCTTCTTAAGTCTAGACTAACACGACTAGATTTTTTTTTGAGGATTACAAAGAATATTGAATAATCTTACCCACGAATGTGGACACAGCTAACTTCCTTTTCTTATGAATATTTCCTTTTTCTTTTAGGTAATTTTTAATGAAGATTAAGGTTATATAGACAATAATTTAACATTAATTGTAAGAAGAAGTTTTTGACAAATATTTTTATTTTACTGTAATGACCAGAAGTGGAGTTAATTTCATTCAGACATTTTCTTCAATGTATACTAACATAATCTCAGACACGTTTTGCATAATAAACCTACAATCATAATCCATTTAAGTCTGCATGGAAGCTCAGGAAAATCAGGTTTACATGGTTTAGGAGAAAACTATTTGAATTATAACTTAATTTTTTTTTTATATGTCAAAAATGATATGGTATTTTTCGAACATAAAATACAGTACTTAACTGTTGCTGTAATATTTGATGATTTAAGCTAAATTATAATTCACTTAAATACAATCAAATAACGTATAGATAACGCAAATAAAATAATTGTCGCTAGCTTACTAATATAATTAAGTTGTATTATTGATTATAATATTTTTATCAACGGGGAAAATATATACAATAAAACACAGGAAAATCACAAACAAAGTCAATAACTAGTAACGGTAGAAACCACACATTTTGCTTAAGGATTCACTGAATTTAGATTTTCTTCTCAGGCCTTTAAATTATTTAATAATTTCTCTACACTGATACATTATTTCAAAAATATAAAGGAACAATCGAGAGGGACACGTTATTTTCGGCGGGGGGAGGGGGGGGAGGAGGTGAAAAAAAAGCTTAATGTAGGCCTATTCGAAACACTATAGTAAAGCTTCATTGTCGTGGAAGAATAACTTCAATTGTTACTCGCCTTGACTGTCCGTGAGTCACAAACGTTCATTATCTGGATAAGGTGATTTTGAACGGCCCAGTTAAATAATAAAATATCATCTTAGAAAGACACACCGAAAATAAGGGTAGGTTATGTGTATTCACGTATGGGATAATGAAACCTAGCTTGCATGCGAACATGCTCCCAAATATTCAAGTTCTCTATCAACAGGCAAAGAAGGGCTTTTTGTGATTAGAGGTTGGGAGATCTAATCAAAATTTTAATGGGTGTCTTGAATTCGGCTGATGGCTAATGTATATAATGAGTTATTACCTGTAAATATAATTATGTTCTTATCAGAAATGTTTTTATTTGCATAATGACACTGAGTAGCTCCGCGCGTTTCTTACCTACATCAATTTATTTCCACTAGTTCTTGAACTAGTTCTCGAACTAGTTCTTGAATGAGGTGAACACACTTAATAGGACTGAAAGAAAATCGTGAGCTTGAATTACGAACTATTTTGCAGTCCGCAAGGTAGTGTTTTATCAAGCAAGTGAAAAATACTTTGCTAAAACAAAATGTCAATAGCTATAAAAATACAAAATTTGACTCCTGTGCGGGGCATTAATTTGAATTAATATAATTAGAGACCTAAAAAATTCGCGAGTTCAGTGACCTGCAGGCTAGACCCTACAGTCTTATGTACAAATATGCCGATGCCAACTGTGTATTGGTTGTCTGCTGTCACAGTGGAAGGCGCCGATTGGGCCACAGTTCTTCAGGAGGTGTCGAACACCATGTGGACCAATGGATAAGGTTATACAGACACACGTGTGTTGAATTCTAGTTTGTCCCAAAATGAATCCGCGAATTTTTCAGGTCTCTAGATATAATGTACGGTATTAGGATTTTATCAATTTTTTTTGCTGCTTAAAATTAATGCATTTTAACTTGAATGCTTGAAAACGTGATGGCAGAAAGGGCACGGACGGTAACAGTGCAGTAGATTATTTTTCGGACATGGAAATGTGAAAACTCACGGAAAGAAACTTTACCAGCGTCCACTCCTGTATTGCGGGTGGTAAAGCGCGTGGAAAAACCACATCATGCGGCAGCTGGTCGGGATGGAAAGTATGGCTACGATAGCGCGGAACAACGGGTCTTCTCGAAACCTCACCTACCGTAACATTCATTGCCGGACTTACGCCCAGGCGAACAAGGCTCCTGCCTAGGGCACTAGCCTAGGGGAGGTTCTGGCCAGGGGACAAACTGTTTTTTTTTTTAAATTTATTTATCAAGAAAATCAAATAGGAAAGTACAAATATACAACAGTAATTAAATTAATAGAGGACACGGGACAAGACAGCGCTATTTATTATTACAGTAGCCAAAATTGGATAATTTAACTGACCCGTGTAAAAAAGATTTGATCTACCCTTGATCTAGCATTGATCTAGCAATTTAGTCTAGGACAAGTCTAGTCCAGTGGACGAATATGGTCTAAAAGTTTTTTATTTTTATTAATTTCGAATTTTTGATGATATATGAAGCATTTCCTGTGCATTATTGACGAAATTCAGTCTACCTAAATAAAATAAGTAATTTTTTTAAATTACCAAATAGGGGGCCCGGACTCTGTAATTGCCTAGGGGCCCTGGGTCTGGCACTGGTAACATAGTAAGGAAACGACATCGTGTCAACAAGCGTCTCTTCAAACAAGAAATAAATGAACAGCCTACGCAAAGGCAAAATGTTCTTAATTATTTATGATAACATACGGAGATAGTTTTTCCATTCAGAATTTCGAGAGCGCGTGATATTTAGGAGATGAACTAATTCAAACATCGACTGTAAGAGGGACGTTAACTGGCGAAGTCATTAGATGTACACATTTAAGGCATAAGAAATTACATAAGAAACAGCATAAAAAATAATGTAATAAATACCGTATGAAATTCACCATTCTGTGAAAAATTAGCTCACAATGTTGACAGTAATGGCTTCTTGGTTTTTATATAATAGGAAATTATGTTGTATTCATACAAAATAAGATTTTATTTTGTAGTCATTTTTAAAATCAAAACAAGTTTTACGAGATTACCGTGGAATATTTGAAACTTGACTGTAATTTTAACAAGTAACCAGTATAAACTCGAAAATACAAAGGCCAAAAATTTTTGTAGGTTTTATAAATTCATGTGTTGTAAAAAGAACAATACTTCATTTCTAGAGTTACAACAAAAAATTGAGCAAACGTTTTCCAAAGAATAGTTTGTAAAACGCAAGAACAAAAATGGTTTTACTGTGTACCAGCTTACAAAAATTTCGAGACTTAATTGTCGTGTTTAAACTAAAACTTTGTTCGCGCCGGATGCACTTTCTGCAACTATTTTCGTTGAATTTATTATATAGAAATATATTTCAAATGTTTTAACCCTGTATGTGTTTATTTACAAAATATATTAGCTAAATTAATTTTATAGCACTCAGTTTACAATTATTTATTAACAACCAACATTTTCTTCCATTAAGCATTTTTAGTGAACTGTCACATTTTTGCGACGCTATCAGTTATGACCGGAATAATTACCACATCCTACATGAGTTTTAAATTTATCTGAAATTCATAATCTGTTATTACCACTTATCCATGTTTATTTGGCGTCTTCGTCACCTTCTGCTCTACCTCCTCGAGGTGGTGCAGAAGATGTAACACTCTGGTGCAGAAGTTATAATTGCACCTTCCAGTAAAAACGATCGGGTTACAGTACTTTAAAAACTACTTCCTGTTACAAGAACGTCAGTTACCGTTCACGGTTAGTAAAGAACTTTTGAAACCAACATTTGAAAAATGTCACTGCTGCTACCGGCATATGTTTCTGAGCTCACTGACTGGCGTGCGCCCAGTTAAGTTGGTAACGACGGAAGGAAAGCAGTTCCATAACTTAACGTTGAATTAAAAGTGTTACATCAACATTTGTGAATGTTGGAATGTTTAATTTTTCTTTCTGCTTTTTTAATAATATACATATAGGCTAAATGCAAGAATAAAAAATTGGTAAAATAATTACTGTTACGTGTAATAATTTCACAGTTTTACTTGACGGAAGCGTGATCAGGCCCATTGTCAGGTTTATTTTACGTATGGTGCAAGAATACACGATGTGCATACAAGTAGATCTTGAGCAGAGCTGTCAGGAACGATCAGTTAACCTGGTCGGGCGCTGAAGCTGTCGAAGGAACATCCCACGCCAGCAAAGCTTTAATTCGTGTTCCACAAGTTTCGAAACTGGCGTGCTCGAATGCCGATCAAAACAATGTCTCGCGGGTGACGAGGATCGATCCGCTCGAGAACGAACGTGAGCGGAGGGAGGCGCCGGAACCGGAAGTTATCGAGCGCGGGAGCTGTGCGCCCTGAAGAGGAGCTGCGACCGGCGGGCGGGCGAAACTAAAACACGCAGTAAACCTGCTGCGTGCTCGGCCGTGCATTATACCATTTGCAGGGTCGCCTGTTTTCCGCGGAAACATTCCACGACTGGCTGTACTCCAAAACTCTTCAGTTCAGGTCCACTTTCCTGATTGGCTGATCAAAACTGCGACGCGTCATAGGTGTCTGCCCGCGAATCACGGACGAGTAGTGTAGAAGTTACGTAATTCTGATTGGCCCGGTCGGGTAAGAGCAGTCGCCTCGTAATAACAAAAGGAAAGTTGGAACTGTGCACTCAGGCTATCGAAGTCTAGTTTCGGCCTAAATCTTTCGGCGAAAAAAAAAATGGCTGGCCCTAACCATTTATAAACGACGGGTGCAGAAAGTTTCACAAGTTACACTACCTACAAAGGAAGATTTTCAAAGCACCGAGCGCTGATTCCTCGCTCCATGCAGTTCCGGCCATAAGCGTATTTCACGTGCAACGTGATTTATATCGTAGAAACGGTGACCAAACAGTTATGGGCTGGACATATTTAGGGTTGCACGTCTGTCACGTTTAATGATTCTCGTCAGTCGTCGTTCGTCCCGTTCATTCACGATATTTTTCCGGCCGCAGCGATGTCGAAGATGTGATGTTTTACCGGATTCCCGATATTCACGGTACGCTAGTGAAATGGTCGTACGCGAAAATCCGAATGTTATCGCTAGCTCGGAGATGCTATGTCCCATATCTCGTGCGCAGATTACAACACCACGTTCAAACTCACTTAAATCTTGAGAACCTGCCTTTGTAGCAGCAGTAACCGATCTAGCTGCCGACCGCATCGCGTTACTCTGATTGGTTCCATACCTCTGTTATTTCCATACGCACGCATATACCAGTTTTTTTGGCTCTCCAGTGTACATCAAAAACATTTCTTGTTTGCAACACCTGAATTTGTAAATTAAAGTGAGTATGAAATGGTTACGTAAATAACTCAACAAGAATTATAGATAGTTTTATCTGACATATACGCTATTTTTTAAAGCCTTCATAAGCGATCTAATTACGCGGATGTTCGGTCCGCTGCGTGTCGCACAAAGAGCGGCGAGGTAGATAAGCCCGGCGAAGTACAACGAAGCAAGGAGGAGTTATACACGAAAGTATTCAGAGCAGAAAACCATGATAAAATTCGTTCCGTTCCACCACCGTGAACGAGATGGGGCTTTACTGGCCTATTTCGACGCAACTGGTGCGTGTAAAGCCTTTTTATGTGCCTGTAGGAGAAAGATAGTAAAACTCGGAGTTGGTCTTGTGGAATAGACACTGAGGAAGAATTGTCGTATACTGCGGGTTGACGTTTAATTGAAATCTGTTAATTCTTCGAGAAGTATGCGCCTACATATGACCTACCCGAGACTACGTTTGTATGGAAATGTTGTTGCTATTGCGCGCAAGTAGAGGGATTATGGGGACTTTGGGACCTGGGACTGGAGCGTCGGAGCTGTTCATGCTCTGTCATTCAGGTCGGATGGCGGCCATCCTGCATCCATGTGACCTTTATGGTGACCTATGACCTTGACCCAGGTGACCTTTGACTTGAAAACTCAAAAAAAATCCTAAAAAACATAAAACATAAAAATTAACTTAAAAATTATTAAAAATGTGTTATTAAAAATTAAAAAAATAATTTTGAAAATATGAAAACAATATATTATTAAAACATTATTTAAAAAATTTACAATTCTGAAGGCTCCCCACCCAAGCACCCTGCCACAACAGACGACTGACTCTCGCCAATTGCTATTGGCTGTTAATTCAGCAGGCCTCCACCCCCACCATTCCCCCCTTTCCAATATATTTAATTGCCCAATCACCCCACGCCCTCAAAGTCCATGCCACTGCTCATTCCGTCGTATGCAGCCATCTCGGTGGGTTTTTCGTTTGTAATTTCTTTATACATTGCTGGAGGTGGCCATCTTGGATTTCATATGTTTACATTTTCAACACCTAGATGGCGCTAGTGTATTAATTACCTAATTACCAGTCGGGCTGTTCTAACTTCTCGATTTTGAGACCAGGCGAGCTGACGTTCTCTCTTACCTATGCTCAACACGCCATCTTGTTTTTTCGTTTGTCATTTGTTAATTTTTTTAACATTTAGGTGGCGCTAGTGTATTAATTACCAATTTCGTCACCAGGCGAGCTGCCTATTTAGCCACCAGGCAGCAGCCATATTCGTTTATGTTTTTAAAGTATAGACCTGTTGTTGGCGACCTCCATATTGGATTCTATTTTCAACACGAAGGTGGCGTTAATTTCTCGATTTCACTGCCAGGCGAGATGCCGGTGCCCGCTCATTCTGTCGATCCAGTAGCAAAGTGAGCTGTCGGCACTCACATTTGTTTCATAGACTTAAAAAAACATGTATTTTTTCACCATATTAAAAAATTATTTTTCCAATCAGCGTTATACCTACTAGCATAATTTATTAAATGAAAACTTTTTTGCAATGAAAACTTTAATTAACACCCATCAAAAATATTTTTCGTTCTAATGCTAATTAAATTAACATTGAAATTGAGTATTTATTCTGTTACCTCTCACCCCACCACTTTAGTTCGAAAATTATTCTACCTCGCTTAATCCCTTTACCTCCCGTAGACCTCGTCGAGGAATGACTTCACAGTGCAAAAAAATTAGAGCATATTGCAACCAGTGCATTACTGAAGCCAAAAATTTATAGTTATTTTATAAATGCTGGCTCGAACTCCACATTTTTTTGTATAAACATCAAATGTGGTATTTGTTATTAATTCCGGTAATACCAAATATACTTTGTGATACTGTAAAAATAAGAAATAAGAAAAAAAGGTACATTATCTACTTGCTCATACGTCAAACACACATACACACATACCTACACACATACACACATACACCTGCACACACACATAGTCCGAAACATCCCAATTTGCAGGCGAGACTGATAGACGCATTAAAAAAACTATTAAGACAAAAGCGTACTTAAAGAAGTGGATACGAGTCCCATTACAGAAGTAGACGAGAAACACGTGCAGTCGTAATATGAGCTCACGCACACGGCCAGCCGCGCTGCAGCAGGTGTTGCCCTAGCGCACTGACCAAGGTCAATGTCGCATGGATCCATGATGGCCACCTTCCGACCTGAATGACAGAGCAGGAACCGCTCCGGTCCCAGGTCCCCACGTGCCAAAGTCTCCATAATCCCTCTACTGTAACGTTAACATTTTTATAGTTTTACTGTTTCGCTGGATTTTACCGGAATCTAAGTGAAAACATTACTACTAGTCAACATATCACTATGCAAGAATGGTGGTGTAGTGGTCAGACTATCGCCTCTCACCTGGGGGAACCGGATTCGATTCCCGGCCGGGTCGCTCCCGGTTTTTCGCATGTGGGAAACATGCCGGACGATGCCGCTTGTTGGCGGGTTTTCGCGGGAATGTTCAGTTTCCTCCGCCCTTGCATTCCGGCACTGCTCCATTTAAAACTTATTAGATCTGCCGCAAACGCTATAAGATTCTGGAGTCCGGCTTCAGGGCAACAAAACTCGCATTTTCCGGTCCATTCTGACCATTGATGTCCACATGCCTTCGTGTTTACATACACAAACACACATATTGTACGCATATAAATTAAACCATTACGTTTGGCACTATTGAATGTAAACACTGATATGAAAGTGAGAGTTGTGTGTACGGCAAGGGGCGGAGAGGGAACTGAAATACGGCAAAACACATGCATTACAATTTCTTACAACACGAATGGACAAGAACATCGTCTTGATTTGGTGAAAGAAATCAGAACAAGGAAATAAAACAATATTGCTTTGCCATAATATTTACTGGTTACTGGGGGGAGAAAAGTGTAATGCTGCCAATTAATTCATTATTAAATTAACATTTAATTATATATTCAAATTATTTATGAGGGACATTTATCATCTTTAATAGTATTACTTAATTCACCCTTAAAAAAAATGATCTGATGGCGGACAAAATCTCACAAATAGGTGACGGTCGACATTAGAATAAAATCATAAAATAATCAAATCCATTTTAGCTCAGTTCTGACATTGGAATGGAACTAACGAACTCCTGGGTCCGAATAATCACCATTATAATGCCAAATACCTTTAAAATGTTGGTTGAGAATTGGTTAATTTCACGAAAATCAAAATCGTACGCGCAAATATGCGGCCGATGGTTAAACATTGCGTTACCATGACGACGCCGTCGCTCCCGTGACCTGGAGACGATCTTCGTAGCACTCCAAAAAATAATCTGCCAATTTAAATTATAATGCGGCATTTGGGGATATCTTCAGCCCACATCTCCGCCAGCAAACACTTAATTAATACAAATTGCGACACTGAACCTACATTATGGTGATTCGGCCGTATGAAATTTCAATTCTTCATCGCCGTAAACTTGCTGAGCCGAACATGACAAAGACCCCAAAGCTTCTCTTTTACAAGAAGAGGGAACCGGAATTCCTTGCTCAAGTCAAAGATGAATTAACATACTAACACAAATTCAATCAAAATTTCCGCCTAGGAACATATGAAAACTACTACTCCTTGGGAAGATACAAGAAGACTGCATGAAATAAAAAAAATAAGTTTTTAAACACTTGGGTATATAATGAAACTTAATTAAACTGTAAATAATGTAAATTAAATTACTTAACTCAAATATAAACATATAGGCTACTCAACCAAGGGTAAAATGATATGCAAACAAAAGGTTAGAATCAGAACAGAACCAAATAAAACATTAATATTTATATCAAAATAATAAATAAACACTCTTTCTGGAATATGACCAGAGGTGTGATGGTACCGGAGCTAAGCGCCGTCACTGGTTGTGTGATTGCGAGAGCAAGAGAAAAAATAGTATTTTTTTCAGTATAAAATAATAAAAAAACGTACGCGAGTTGGCCTGTTGTCGATGTGAAGGCGACTGGCGGGGTTGTTGATCAAGGAAAGGGCCGGTGGGATTGAGATGATGCGACACACAATATGCTGGTTCCCACGAGACGGCTGGCTTAGTCAACTGTTGGTCGCTTCGCTTGCTAGCACCTGGTAAACAAGCCTGGGCCCGCGCGTTATTGGTTCGCATATTGTCCGCTAGGTGGCAGTGCAGCACGCGTGTTCCGACCGTGTGGTGTACGTAGCAGTCAGGTTGGACGGCGGGAACCATCGCCCATCGCGCCGCTGTGATGTTTCCTGAACCCAACGCGAGTCGTTCATCTTAACCTCTCGTGCTCGTCGTGCGCCGTTTGTGTATTGAGCATGACACACGAGCGAAAGATACTGACGTCATTCGTCTCAAGGAGCGCGGGTAATACGGCTACTACAAGCACGAGTGAGCGTGATACAATTATTAATAATGAACCTGTGGAGCAAACTGTGTCTGTGCTCTCAACAGGACAAAGCGGAAGAGAAAGTGCTAATTTAAATAATGAAGCAAAAGATACAGACGCTGAACATAATGCAGACGGATTATCAGACCCACAGTAAAGTAAAGAACTCATTTATTCATTATCTCAGTTCAATGTGATGATCATTAAGTGTGAAATATTTCAATTGCTGATTTGTTATATTCTTTTTAAGTGATGCATGTAAATAATTAAAATGTACAAGGTAACACTCGCAAACAACTATAATGTTAAAGCAAAAAATTCTACTCTGTTCTTAAAGTTGGCGAATTCAGAGCGCTATCGGAAGGTGGTCGGTGAGGGGTTAGGGAGAGATCCGGCACTGCTTAATTTATCACTACATTACTGACAATATTCAAACCTCATTCTTTTGATTACTCGTTTTCTTGTTTTTGTCTCACTTAGTATGTTATTACTGACACAATGCCTTCTGTGGCGTTACTAATGAAATAATTACGTATATGTTGTCAACAGCTATTCTTAGCTCAATCTCACAGTTTTTATTTTAAGCTGTATTCTGAGTTTACTGTGACATCATAGCTCTGCGATGGCACACACACACAACAATACTGCATTGGCATACACACATAACAATACTGCAATTGCATACACACACAACAATACTGCAATGGCACACACATACAACAATACTACAATGGCATACACACATAACAATACTGCAATGGCACACACNTTACTGCATTGGCATACACACATAACAATACTGCAATTGCATACACACATAACAATACTGCAATGGCACACACATACAACAATACTACAATGGCATACACACATAACAATACTGCAATGGCATACACACATAGCAATACTGCAATGGCACACACACATAACAAAACTGCAATGGCATACACACATAACAATACTGCAATGGCATACACACATAACTATAACTGTGCGCGTGGTTGCTTTCTACTAATGCAGGAAACATTCTAACATGCTAGCAGCGGCTGCATCAGCAGTCACGGCAAGATTGCGCCGAACTATCAATATCTCGCGGCCGCAACCCCTCCCAGGACTCCACCGAGGACGAACAGGAAATGAGGGAGACAGGTCGTGGGGAGGGGACGAGGAATGTAGCGAGGACACAGGACGAGGCAACAGGTAGCAGTCGGGGACGGGATACGACGAGAGCATGGAGTAAACAAAGTACCAGTACAGAGTAGACACTCGACGCTCTTCAATCGAAACATTTTTCTTCGCGATTGCTATGCAAATGTGCAAACGCGACAGAACTTGAACACGTATGATTCCAAGCACAAAAATAAAATGTAAACATTGCAAGCCGATATGAAAACGATGCAGCGCCAGCTTGTACGAGTATATTGCAGGACGCCACTCTAATAAATGACTTCAGGTGCAGTGTCATTTTAGAAAAATTATAGAACGCGTGTATAATAGCAAATAAAACTCACCGGTTCCTAAAATTGTAAAATAAATAGTTTGCAACTGACCAAGAACAAACAAGATTACAAAGTAACAAGCGACGGATGTATTGCGGAAGGGGAAAACATCCAGACCTGTCAAGTTGGATTCAAGAGAAAGCAATTGGAACATTGGTTCAGCCTTGCTCTGTAGAGCGTCCACATCCTGGACGAGAGGTTGCCCACCTGAGCCGGCGATCTGGGGGTAAGAGTCTATAGGCCATTAACGGTAAAGTGAGCTCTTTTGAAAGCCCGCTCATTTGAAATAATAAGTCAATAAATGTGTTTTATTTTAGCCTTAGACGTTAACTTCCGAGTGCGGTGGAATACACATACTTTGTTTATCACTCACAAGGCAAAATTAATTTAAAAAAAGGTGGTTCAAGGGTAAAAAATGTCTGAAAGGAAAAAAGTAACTAGGTCATCAAAAATGTTCACTTTACCGTGAACAGCATATATCCGCTAGGGCGTGAGTGCGAGCCAGGCTTCTTAACTCCTACACCTCGAGTCTCCTCACTTGAAATAAAGTAGTTATAGTAGCTTGATGACCAATCAAATAGAGATATATACTCCGTTCACGGTCACTTCACACTAGTCTCAAGCCCTCTAACTTCCAGAATATTCCTCCGCCTCGTGCTAACAAAGCTTAACTAAGTCTGGAAAAAGTACACCAAAAAAACAATTGACCGCAATTATGTACACTCAGTATAAAAACACTATACATAATAACTATTTATTACTACGCATTACCAACACGTATTTTCTCATGGGGTTTTGATTCATATTTAATATAAAGGAAATCTTATAATTTATAAATAAAATTTTAATTTAACCAAAAATGAGGCACTGTTATGAACATAAGTATACAACACTTGTGAAACATGGGATATTTAGGAAACAATAACACACGTCATATACGGGATGATTTTTTAAAGTTTGAATTCAAAACAGTGTGAAGAACAGGTGAATAGACTATATTTCGCATATCAGACGAGAAGTAAAGAGTGTAGTGGAGAGGTTTAGTAGGAGGTTCTCAACATCGAGGACCTGAGAGCCGACGAGGGTGATAGATGAGTATGGAGCAGCGCCGGAATGCAAGGGAGATCCCCGAGAAAACCCGCCGACCGGCGGCATCGTCCGGCACGATTCCCACGTGGGAATCATCCAGCCAAGAAATTAAATCTCCGGGGATGGTGAAGTGCAGGTACGCAATCTCAGAGATGTGCATGTCCTCGTTTTCAAACAACTCTCGCTTTACGAACGCCAGTGTTCTGTGTGCGTACTCGCCGAGTGTGTTCAAGCGAAAGTTTCGCGAACTCACCGCAACCATCCCGCGGTTACTCTCGTCTGCATGCAGATTGCTGCAGCCGAGGTAAGAACAAGTTTAATTAGAAAAGTAAACGACAATAACTCTCGTATATTGCTTTCCCCGAGACTTGCGTTATCTTCACTGCAACGAGCTCTGGCGAAAATGCACCAATAGTCGTGGAAGCAGGGTGGAAACATTTCACTTTCCAACGGGGAAACTTCACACCGCGAAATAAACGTCTGTAATAATTTTAGTGGAGTTAGCTACTCTCTTCACCATTGCAACGTTGCAAGACCACTGAAATGAAGTCGGACTTCAATGAATCCGTGCCCTTTAATATTCGTCTTCGGCATGAGGAAGGTTCATAATTCTCATACGACCCTTGTACCAAGTACGGCCAGTTTACCTAACATCTCCACATCTCTACACATTTACTGGCATTCAAGGAATCCTGCAGATAAACCGTCTACAGAATGCTCACAGAAATCACGACAAATTCCGTCAAGTGATTCCTTATATAAATACAGACGAAAAGTATGTACAGGACATTGATCCTAACTCACTTCCTAAGGACGGCACACGCCGCGGAGATGAGCGACAGGTTTATTGCG
This sequence comes from Clitarchus hookeri, assembly GCA_002778355.1. Taxonomy (NCBI): domain Eukaryota; kingdom Metazoa; phylum Arthropoda; class Insecta; order Phasmatodea; family Phasmatidae; genus Clitarchus; species Clitarchus hookeri. The sequence continues at coordinate 193,706 of NQII01000441.1, forward strand.
AATAGTATGCGAACAAATTTACTTAGACCTGTGAACGTACGTGTAGTGTACCAGTAAATGCGGTACCACGTACACAAAAACACGCACACAGTAGCTAGGCGTCGTACTCGCCTCCAATGCGACTGGCACACCTGGACGGCTATCACATTTTTCCATAACGTATTACTAGGGCCAGTGACTTTTCGCGTAAAAATCAGAGCACACAGTAGACTTCAATACTATGTACACGCCTCAGCTGTTGTTGTACCTCCATAGGCTTCTGGTGCCGTGTCCGTCTTTGACCAAGCCACTCAGGACTAAGTAACTCCGACACTGAACCTTCGTGATTCGTGCGCAAACGGTTAACACGCGCCAGAACATTTTTTAGCCAATCAAAGAAGCTGGACGGCCCTACAGTACTTTGGTCTGTATCTTGTCTCGAAATCTTTTCGCGAAATATCACTGCCCCTACGTATTATTTACGTACACATACAGTAATTTTCTGTATCTGTGTATGCTCATTTACTGGTACACTACAGCTGTAATATATCTTTACAACATATTGTTCCAGAAAACATACAAATATGCATTACGTACAATATACATTCGTTGTTCCGCTAGTGGGAGAGTGAGTGAGTGAGTGAGTGGAGATATTTGGGAGGCTCTTGATATCGAGGTTTTGAGAGTCGAGGAGGGTGAAGTGAGGCGAGTTCGAAGCGACGCCGGAATGCAAAGCTGGGGAAATTATTGTCAGCGGTGAGACCTGGTTGGCGTCACAGTCCCTCCTCTTCTCGTCTGCTGGAGAAGCCGACGAGTGTAGAGGTTACGCAAGAATATTCTGGGAACCAGGGCCCTCGGCGTAACGCGGTATTTAGAGAAGTTTCTGGGCGATGGCATACGACCCTATAAATAGAAGCCACAGTTGGGCTGTAGGCATCTGGCAGAGTGCGGGGGCGAAGTCAAGAGCGGCGAGGGTCGAACGACGACGGGAGACTTTGGGACGACGGCGGACGAAGTGCTTGTGGAGAGAATGGACGAGAGGGCGCGAAACCCGACAAGTGAAGGCTACTGTGCGTGAGGGCGTTCGGGGAGATCTGTAGAACATTGTGGACTGGTGGGACCTGGACTAAACTGAGGTGGGACTGAATAACATGTGAAACGGATTTTATTGTAAATATTGGAACTGTCAAATATGGACATATAATCTATAAACATAATTGAATACGTTTTGATACACTGTCTTTTGGGACCAATTTTTAATTATTTAATTACATTTATTTCCTTGAGGTATTTGTAATAGTATTGATTGAACTCATTAATTGTAAACATCAAGTGATATCAATTTATTGTGAGAATATTGGGTGGAGAGAATTTTGTATTTAGTTATTGTAAATACAATTAGGAAACTGTAATTAACTCATTTTATTTAATTAAGACCTCCATCCCATAACGAACCTGGTTTAGCCCACTGACTGTGAGAAAATTGAAACATTATTTTAGCGAAATTCAGGCATCCCTAGTCGTTAAAAGACATCCAGAAATGTCACGAATTCATTTGACGGCGAGGCTATAGTTGACAGTTTTGTGTATAAAACAGGCACTGCCATATGTTCATTGGCTGCCACCTACGTATTGAGCACTTTCAGCCTGTGTGCAAGGTCGTATGTGATTAGCCTCACCTCTTTTACACGTTTGTCATTGCTTCGCAGTCGTGTAGGATGTGTCAGAAACAAGTACTCCCAATCACAGAATTAATAAGCAAATACAGGTGTTTGAAGTATATCCTAGCAGCATTAGAACTCGTGCAATTTCCTTGTTGTGGCTGTGGAAGAATACACAGCCAATTATACTCCTTTATGATTACTAAGACAGTTTAAATGTAGCAGAGCCCAGTTTCAAATGTAAGTCAGAAAAAAATTAAGAAGTAAAAGGAACAGTACCAACAAATAACAAACAGAGAACATGAAGATAAACAACACAGCGATTCTGGTAGTCATTTAAACTTCACTAGCAAGTAACAGGTAGGAACAGGCACGCCCATAGGCAAAACTTCGTAAAGAGAGGGGCTTGAACTCATTGACGTAAATACTCAATCTAGAAAATTATTTTAGAAACCATATCAGGTTAAAATAATAAATAAAACTTTTAATTAATTTACTGTATTTGGCAGGACTGCTTGAAATTGAAAACAGTATTATTTATTATGTTTAAAGTGTACATTTTCAAACTAATTAACTGTCAATACAATTTTAAGATATACAGGCTTCTTACATGTAAAATGTTACCTTGTAATGCATAACCTAAGAGAGACATGAATCTATCAAGGGTAAGATGGAATGTAAAGAACATTGGTTTTGTCATACCGAAGTTTAATATAGTAATGTGGAAAAACAGTTGACTGTCGTCCCCTATAATATTGGACTTTCTTGAAGGAATTGTGAACATGGAATATGTCGCTGAGTAGACAAGATGAGGGTTTGAATCCTCGAAAACCCCTCCCGTATATACGGCTTCGGAAACAGGAAAATGTTGCAAGTTTAAATTATCTGTAGGCTAGACTCCGTAGTCCTGTGTACACTAGAGCATCTGCTGTTCCTTCATTGGCTGCCGCCTCAGTGAGTAACCGGCTTTATACTTGACAAGGTAACACGCGATTCGGTGCTTGTTTTTATGCAGGTCTGCTAGCGGGCCACATTCGCCCGCGGTGTTTCTACTTAACTACCAACCAATCACATAAGTAACCCACATAGACGAATGTTTGAAGTCTTTATGCAAGATAAATTCCCGAAATCTTCTTGTCCGCGCAAACCGACAATAAAACAAACGGAATAAAACTGAACAGAAAACAACCCCAGTAAACACATTAAAAAAATTTTATACTAAGGTAATTTTAATTACGAATATATGACTTTTAATACAACGAAAAAACAATGACAAAAAAAATGTAAAAAAATTGGATAAAAGAAAAAGTAAATAGCCAGTACGTAGACAAAATCTAAAGAAAATTTAATGCAGCAAATAACATAAGAAAACACACAGAACAGTTAAACACATTANGCAGCAAATAACATAAGAAAACACACAGAACAGTTAAACACATTAGAGTAAAAAGAGTGGATACAAAAATTACAAGAAACAAGAAGTTACCGATACAACTAGTGAACCTATTTTCCTCAACTTGGGTGCAATTAATTTCTAAATAATTTTTTAAAAGATGAGTTGGCATTAAGGACTTGATTTATTTTTGACAGCGACAACCTAAGAAATGAAACAATAAACTTATGAAACAGTAATAAGACAAATACAAATACACACATGCCTTACGTGGGACTTGAACCCAGAAAACCTCTTACTATAAGCTATCGTGCAATCTACTGCATTACGGCCGTCGGATTCGGAGCATCAACTTCGGATTTAATGTCTTATTTTTTAAATGATGGGGTTTACTAACCTCAGGGTCTTTACTTTGAAAATAAGTGACTGAACCGCATAAAACATGTACGTTTACATGGCCTACCAAAGCGCTCGCTACTTGTGTGAAGAATCTGATGGAAATAGGTAGTTTGGTCCCTGAGATATGACATCGAAAACTTAGTTTTCTTATTATGATGCTATCGTACAGAACTGCCAGGAAAAGAGGTTCTATATGCGGTGTTTCTTATGTATACCGTCTACATTAAATGTTTTGTTGAATTTGGTTGAATTGTTTAATATATGTCAAACTTACCAAAATATTTATGAAACTGCTATTTTGAACATCGTTGACTGACCAATATAAATCATGCAATTTTACATGACATTGTGCAGCATTTATGGTGTGTAAAATTTGGTACAAATTTATTTGAAATGTTCAAGTATAACATTTGGTGGAAATCGGTTGATTGGTCCTCGAGACATGGCATAAAACCTCCATAATTTTCACGCGGCGATCTTCATAAATGGAGGACAAAAAGTAATGTATTAGCAATTTCGGTTTTTGTATACTGCCAATATACAGAGTTAAGTTAAAATAGATTACATAGTTGTGTAGATATCGCCCACAAAACTATTATTTTATAGCTGCCACTCTGAAAATAAGTGTAACCTACTTAAAAAAATAAATTTATTATTATGGCTTACTGCAGTACAACATCTTCGCCAAATTTTAAAGAAATGGGTTGACTCGTTTTATTTGTTTGCCAAATTTGGAAGGAATCTTTCAATTCTTTCCCGAGATATGGAAAAAAAAACTATATTTACTCGCGTGACGCTTTCTTACAAAATGGCGAACAAAATATGCTCCATATATACAAACCTGATAGTTGTAATGTCTACTGCCAGCATACAAAGTTATGTTGGGATTGATTGCATAGTTTCANCATATATACAAACCTGATAGTTGTAATGTCTACTGCCAGCATACAAAGTTATGTTGGGATTGATTGCATAGTTTCAACGATATAGCATTCTAAGCAGAAATATTAATGTGGCCGCCATTTTGAAAATAAGTATCTGACATGCTTAAAACATATTACTCAACTTAATCTGAATCAGTACTACTTGTTTACCAAATTTGGTAGGAATCGGTTAATTATTTGCAGAGTTGTGACATAATAACTTTATTTATTCATAGGGCGCTGATCGACAAATGTGGTTATTTGTTTATATATATATGTATATAAATTATACTTGTAATGTATACTTTAGTATACAAAATGTGGTTGAAATTGGTTAAATGGTATGGCAGATATACTAAATAAACTTAAAACATTTGTGTGGCCACCATTAAAAAAAACTAATTGAGTTTAATCACTTACGTTTACTTGGCCTACCATAGCACTACTTACATGCCAAATTGGGTGATAATTGGTTTATTGGTTTTCGAGATATAATGTAAAACATTAAATTTTTAAATTGGTGCTATTTTTCAAAATGGCTGATTAACAAAANGTTTTCGAGATATAATGTAAAACATTAAATTTTTAAATTGGTGCTATTTTTCAAAATGGCTGATTAACAAAAATGCGTCTTAAAATGTAATGCTTACACAATGGTCTGTGAGCATACAGCATTTGGTTTAAATAGGTTGAATTTTTCAAGAGGTATGACATATCAACCAACACTTTTTAATGGTCGCCATTTTGAAAGTAAGTACCCGAAGTAGTTGAAAACTATAAAAGTCAGGTGTCCTTATTAAGTNCATATATACAAACCTGATAGTTGTAATGTCTACTGCCAGCATACAAAGTTATGTTGGGATTGATTGCATAGTTTCGACGATATAGCATTCTAAGTAGAAATATTAATGTGGCCGCCATTTTTAAAATAAGTGTCTGACATGCTTAAAACATATTACTCAACTTAATCTGAATCAGTACTACTTGTTTACCAAATTTGGTAGGAATCGGTTAATTATTTGCAGAGTTGTGACATAATAACTTTATTTATTCATAGGGCGCTGATCGACAAATGTGGTTATTTGTTTATATATATATAAATGATACTTGTAATGTATACTTTAGTATACAAAATGTGGTTGAAATTGGTTAAATGGTATGGCAGATATACTAAATAAACTTAAAACATTTGTGTGGCCACCATTAAAAAAAACTAATTAAGTTTAATCACTTACGTTTACTTGGCCTACCATAGCACTACTTACATGCCAAATTGGGTGATAATTGGTTTATTGATTTTCGAGATATAATGTAAAACATTAAATTTTTAAATTGGTGCTATTTTTCAAAATGGCTGATTAACAAAAATGCGTCTTAAAATGTAATGCTTACACAATGGTCTGCGAGCATACAGCATTTGGTTTAAATAGGTTGAATTTTTCAAGAGGTATGACATATCAACCAACATTTTTTAATGGTCGCCATTTTGAAAGTAAGTACCCGAAGTAGTTGAAAACTATAAAAGTCAGGTGTCCTTATTAAGTATTATATGTGCACCAAGTTTTGTGAAATTCAGTTGAAGCGTTCAAAAATTTAAAAGGGTTGGGGAGGAGTGACATGCACAAACACACACACAGGAACCACACATGTACATATACACAGACAGTAACGTGATCTCATAAACCTTTCTTTCCTTCAGAAAGTATGCTAAAAACAACACAGACAACACCGCAAGGTTTAATATGCGATAAAACTCTACAGCATGGTCTCTGAGATGAGAAGAGGTATAGAAAGAGAAATGAAGAAAGAGAGAAGGTTAAAAAAAAGAAGAAATTCTATGTGTCTCGCGCCCGTTTCCAGCATTGATCTGGCCTAAACTTGTCACTCGAAATAAAAAAAAGTGCAATAATTGCTGTTTACGCGAGGCATAGGCTGTTCACGGTAAAGGGAGCAGTTTTGAAACCCTAGTTATTTTTTCCTTTCAGGTTTTTTTTCCTTTAACCCTCTTTNTCCTTTAACCCCCTTTTTTAAACTTAATGTTTTGAAGTAAGTAATAAAAACAGCGTGCATATTCCAACACAATCGGAATTTAACGTGTAAGGCTAAAATAAAAGATATANCCTTTAACCCTCTTTTTTAAACTTAATGTTGTGAAGTAAGTAATAAAAACAGCGTGCATATTCCAACACAATCGGAATTTAACGTGTAAGGCTAAAATAAAAGATATATATTTGACTATTATTCCAAATGAGAGAGCTTTCGAAAGTAGGGAGTAGTAATAAAAACCACTTGTTGCGCTTCTCACATCTCTATGGACGAGGTATCACAAAGGACGAGGTACAACGAAATTCTATGTCATATGTATAGAAACCGGAAACCTCAATGGTTTCACTGTCGTATAAGTAGAGGCACGAACACTTCGCGTTTTAAACTACCTCTAGGCTAGTCTCCACTGCCCTATGTATCTTCGAGTGAGTGAGTGGAGAGATTTGGGCGGCTCTCAACAGCGAGGTCTTGAGAGCCAATGAGGGTGATTGAGGTGAGAATGGAGCAGCGCCGGGATGGGAGGGCAATGTTGCAATGTTGTATTTACGTCTCCGTTGCAATGTTGTATTTACGCAAGAGACAAATAGCAGCACATACACGCACAACGTGCCAAAACCTAATCTCGAAATACTGGAGTTATCATCTGCTTTCCAAAAATTACCTCTCGTCAGTGAAATATTATATGAGCAACGTAAAAATTTTGTCATTGCGCTAAACTCAATCTAAGTCAACAATTCATTTTATTATTCAAGTGCTCGCCAACGTCTAAACTTAATTTCCTTATCACCGAGGCACACGTCTATTGCTGACGACATGGCATAACCTCTTCGGGCACAGCGGACGCCACAGTTTCTGCTGCTGGCATTGCTGAGAATGTTTCGCCGCTGAGGCCATTCATTTGCAGTTGGCAGGGACATCCTAAATCCACGAGTAAAAGTGTCCACGGATGCTAGATTCCATTACCCTACGGGCGTACCAGCAGTGGCTTAGTGGTCAAGGCGCTCGCCTCCCACCGCGGCGAACCCGGTTCGAACCCCGGCGCGCTCGCTCCCGGATTTCCGGATGCGGGAATCGTGCCGGACTAAGCCGCTCGGACGCCGGACGAGCTCGGGGATCTGCCGTTTCCCCCGCCCTTGCTTTCCGGTGCTGCTCCATTCTCACCTCATTTCTCTCTCATTGGCTCCGAAGACCTCTTTTTTAATAGCCGCCCAAGTATGTCTCAACTCAACTTTATGAAACATGCCACGTATCACAAGCGTCATATAAATTATTATATTTAATTTATAATTAGTTTAATAACAACAGGGGGAAGATATGCGCGTTGGTAATGCCTAGTAAGAAATAGTTCTTACGCCAAAGTTACTAAACTGAGTATGTTGAAACTTCTTCTTGCGGATTTATTTCACCAGTACACTATTTTCCAACAAAATAGCCGACATGCCAAACTTATCGCGCTCATTTCCCTTGTCCATAATCGGGGACATGTTGCACGTAAAGGATATTTCGTTATGTGGAACTGAGAAATATCACTTGAAATGTGTATCGTAAATACAGAGGACTTGGTTCTGCGTGTCAAAACGCGTAACTCCCTATTTTAAACACACCTCAAGCCTCACGCAGACATTAATTAGCATTGTGTGCGTTCGAGGCTTCACTCACTCGAATTAATGACGATGACCCTGGTCTACCTTGCGACATTTCGCCTTCTTTGCACGTAGCTGTACGTCTGCAGTGCGCAGGGCCGTTAATAAACATATCCACGTCCCTTACTGCAACGTCGGATGTCGCAGCTACAGCGAAGAGACAGTGTTTCGCCTTCCTTGCACGTAGCTGTACATCTGCAGTGCGCAGGGCCATTAATAGACATATCCACGTCCCTTACTGCAACGTCGGATGTCTCAGCCACAGCGAAGAGACAGTGTTTCGCCTTCCTTGCACGTAGCTGTACATCTGCAGTGCGCAGGGCCGTTAATAAACATATCCACGTCCCTTACTGCAACGTCGGATGTCTCAGCCACAGCGAAGATACAGTGTTTCGCCTTACTTGCACGTGGCTGTACGCCTGCAGTGCGCAGGGCCGTTAATAAACATATCCACGTCCCTTACTGCAACGTCGGATGTCTCAGCCACAGCGAAGAGACAGTGTTTCGCCTTCCTTGCACGTAGCTGTACATCTGCAGTGCGCAGGGCCATTAATAGACATATCCACGTCCCTTACGGCAACGTCGGATGTCTCAGCCACAGCGAAGAGACAGTGTTTCGCCTTACTTGCACGTAGCTGTACGTCTGCAGTGCGCAGGGCCGTTAATAAACATATCCACGTCCCTTACTGCAACGTCGGATGTCGCAGCTACAGCGAAGAGACAGTGTTTCGCCTTCCTTGCACGTAGCTGTACATCTGCAGTGGGCAGGGCCATTAATAGACATATCCACGTCCCTTACTGCAACGTCGGATGTCTCAGCCACATCGAAGAGACAGTGTTTCGCCTTACTTGCACGTAGCTGTACGCCTGCAGTGCACAGGGCCGTTAATAAACATATCCACATCCCTTACTGCAACGTCGGATGTCTCAGCCACAGCGAAGAGACAGTGTTTTGTGTGCTGTTGCAGGCAAAAACCAANGCAACGTCGGATGTCTCAGCCACAGCGAAGAGACAGTGTTTTGTGTGCTGTTGCAGGCAAAAACCAAGCCAAGGAATCTCAGTTGAAATTAAACTGCATACATCAACCGGAACTGTAAATTACAGTAAGAATGTGTCTTTTTTTATGAAGCGCAGCGAGTAAATTACGAAAGACGTTCCTTTCCAAGATTTTGCACAACCCTTAAAGGAGATTACGGGGAGTAAAAAAAAAANGAGTAAATTACGAAAGACGTTCCTTTCCAAGATTTTGCACAACCCTTAAAGGAGATTACGGGGAGTAAAAAAAAAAATGGTTTGAGTTTTGGATAATAATGAGAGAATCACAAGTAACGCCGTATAACTAACTTGAAATTGCCTCACAAGAGGACAAAATTTAACCTTTGAACTAGGAAGGAATGCCTAGAGGAAGAACCAACCTTCTCCCGTATAGGTAACGCCGGGTAGAGTGCGCGTGTCAGATGCGAAGTAACCACACCCTGTGTTCCAAAATTGGACTGCAGTTTTTGCCGTAGCATTATCGAAACAAATGTGGGTAGGATTTGAGATTAGAACACTGTACGTGCTTTGTAACGGTTTCACACTTCCTATGACTTTGTTTTAATGTTCTAGACTGTTCACGGTAAAATTAATATTTTTGAAAGCGCTGTTTAAGATGTACTTGTGTATGTTCCCACATAGTGAATTTTTCCACCTTATGTAAAATGAACGTTGCCATGCAGTGTTAGCTGGCAGTTGAAACAAGCATCGTGCTTTAGATATAGCCAGCTTCAAGGCCCCTTCCTCGTATTTTTTACCCACAGTGTGGCTTAAGTAAAGATCTTACCCCCCCTCCCGAAAATATTAGATTTTGTGAGCTAGAACGTATGTCTGCACATACAGCTGGCTTCTTAGTAAAACTGCACTTACTAACTTTACATTCATCTCATAAATTTTAGGCATGTCTGATAGTTTTACCCTTACAAAAAAACAACAATTTTCGTTAGAATGTCTGTTGTTATAAGGGGTTTCTTTTTAGCAAATTTACTGTTATTCCAAGTTATTTTTCTGAAAAAAAAAAAACTATTAAAAATAGAAATACTTTTGACGTTACGAGTAGATTATATATTTTTTTGCCTCTGTAAAACATAGTTTCGGGAACGAATGATGTCTCCCACAATGCGTGAGATTCTCTTTATTGGACGTTATCTTCCTGCTGTGTGTATCGTAGGTCATCAAATCCACTTTCCGTGCAAAATCCCGTATATCGACCGCCGTGCCTCAAATGGTTGGAAGATACACCCCGTTCACGCCTTATCCAGTATTCGAACCAAGAAATACGCCGCGGTATCAGTCAACTATGCGAGGGAGGTAGGCTGTGCATCATAATACAAAAAAAAATAATAATAATTACACTGAGTATTCTCAAGTTCTTTCATTGTCGTGGTAGAGTTGAAGTGTTTGTTCTCCTGCGGCACCGCTGTGGTTGGACAGCAGTTGCTTGAAAACGCCCTGTGCAACTGTGAGCCAGTGGTAAAGAAGAAGCGGTTGTCGGGAGTCTGTGCTGCTCAAGCCTGTAGCAAAGCACGTGTGGTTGTGAATGTGTTAATTAAATGTACCTTACGTCAGGAGGATAATATACGTTACTTGAACACACGCCTTTTCTATCTCAGGAACAAACAATGTAGTTATTGGCTGCTCGCTGTTAAGTGATCGTTTCTGAAATCAACCCTTTCAAAAAAGTCATTGCTCCTACCTGCACATACGTGTGTCAGCGGGCACACTGACCTCCATGCACGCAGCCAAGTCGTTGACGATGGAGAGAGCGTACTTACATGTATCAACGTTGAATTAAACATTTGTGAACACTGAAATACATTTTTACTTTGTTTTTTTAATACATATAAATGTAAGGATTAGCACAATTGTAAACTACACTGAAGAGCCAAAAAAACTGGTACACCTGCCTAATATCGTGTAGGGCCCCCGAGCACGCAGAAGTGACACAAGACGACGTGGCATGGACTCGACTAATGTCTGAAGGTATGCAGGAGGCAATTCACACCATGAATCCTGCAGGGCAGTCCACAAATCCAATCTGCGCCAATTTGAGAAAGGGTTGCACGTCTGTCACGTTTAATGATTCTCGTCAGTCGTCGTTTGTCCCGTTCTTTCACGATCTTTTTCCGGCCGCAGCGATGTCGAAGATGTGATGTTTTACCGGATTCCCGATATTCACGGTACACTCGTGAAATGGTCGTACGCGAACATCCAAATGTTATCGCTACCTCGGAGATGCTATGTCCCATCTCTCGTGCGCCGACTATAACACCACGTTCAAACTCACTTAAATCTTGATAACCTGCCATTGTAGCAGCAGTAACCGATCTAGCTGCCGACCGCATCGCGTTACTCTGATTGGTTCCATACCTCTGTTATTTGCATACTCACGCCTATACCAGTTTTTTTTTGCTCTTCAGTGTATTTACTTTAATTTCATAGTTTCACTCGATCGAAGCATGAATAACGTGATCAGAATCATGGCAAAGTTTATTTTATATGTTTTGGAATAACACACAACGTGCATTAAAGTAGATCTTAAGCAGGACTTTGAGAAGTACTCAGTTTACCGCGAACAGCTTTCGACTTATGAAAAAACTCGTGTTGGTGTGTGTGCGTGTGCACGCGCACAACACTTCATAGTTCGTTATTTTTAAAATGCTGCTNAACAGCTTTCGACTTATGAAAAAACTCGTGTTGGTGTGTGTGCGTGTGCACGCGCACAACACTTCATAGTTCGTTATTTTTAAAATGCTGCTGAATTTGAGAAGTCTTCTGTAACAAATCCTCAGTGTTGTTGAGCTCAGATATCTGGAGGAATGAGATGGGGATAGAACAGTGGCGGAATGCAATGGTGGGGGAAACGGGAGATCCCCGAGAAAACACGCCGACCAACGGCATTGTCCGGCACGATTCTCACATGCGAAAATCCGGAGTTACCCGGCCGGGGATTGAACCTGGATCACCTTGGTGGGAGGCGAGCAGGCAAACTTAGCACTTAGTAAAAAATTATTCGGAAAGGTGAGCCATTCTCANGGATCACCTTGGTGGGAGGCGAGCAGGCAAACTTAGCACTTAGTAAAAAATTATTCGGAAAGGTGAGCCATTCTCATAAATATATATATGTGTATACAATTTGTCTTAAATTAGCAAATTTTTAATTTTTTTGTAATATATCTTTAAATAGTGTAAAACAAAGTCGCTTATCCGCGTCTGTCTGTGTATTCGCTNTTTTTAATTTTTTTGTAATATATCTTTAAATAGTGTAAAACAAAGTCGCTTATCCGCGTCTGTCTGTGTATTCGCGTAGTACTTCTAAACTACTTGATGGATTTTGATGTGATTTTCATCATCATTTAGAGAATTTCTTGAGAAAGGCTTTGNTAGTACTTCTAAACTACTTGATGGATTTTGATGTGATTTTCATCATCATTTAGAGAATTTCTTGAGAAAGGCTTTGGTAAATAATACATTTATATTTAATGTAAGGATAGTAGAGAAATATTGAACCGTTTGTAATCAAGTCGTAAAAAACTGCTTTTAGGGCGCTTACATGGCTTGCGCTTACTAAACCATGAGAGATACATCAAAATAATGATTACAGAGTTGTAGCTCTCAGAAAGGTCTACAGAAAAGTGTGGGGTAGCATGTGTCTATCTTGTAAGGATGAGTCACAGTAACAATGTTTGTCTTTCAAAGTATCGATGTAAAAACTTAATTGTTATCGGGCGAAGCCGGGCCGGTTCGCTAGCTTACATACATATTCAAAAGAAGATAATTATGATGACAGTTGTAAAACACACATTTTAGAGCTGGCCTGTGGTATTTCCATAGGGGAAAAGAGAGAAATACGAAGTTTCACTTGCAAATCAGTGGGCTTTCATCGCGTGTAATGATATTACACTTTTACGTATTTAATTGGCAAGATACTTGGTTACCGCAGGTGCATAATGTCATCGCATTTTGCTTTCTAAAATCTACGTTCGATCTTACGTGATTTTAAATTTTTCTGTGCCAGGGAATCGCGCTTAAGTGTACGAGANCTTTCTAAAATCTACGTTCGATCTTACGTGATTTTAAATTTTTCTGTGCCAGGGAATCGCGCTTAAGTGTACGAGAGGTATTTATGTAAATATCGAAGAAAATAAATTATTTTCAGATGTTACAAACTGTAGAAGTTTATTTTTGTGTTAACGTAATTATTTTATGTTTATTTCTTTTTTAAAATNAGATGTTACAAACTGTAGAAGTTTATTTTTGTGTTAACGTAATTATTTTATGTTTATTTCTTTTTTAAAATATGTCATAGAATTGGTGTTACCCAGGTCTGTTTTGCACGGAGTCTAGGTTACGAGAACGTCAATAAATATTTAACACAATTTATTTATTTCCTCTTACAAGAATGTTGTTAAACAGGAATATTGTAATATTTAAAATTTTATGATTATCAGATAGGTTTTGTATGTTGTATAAGTTATGTTTTAATCTTGCTTTGAATTTTAAGTGTTTATTTTCGGACGAGGGTGAATTACTCAGTAAATATCTAAATGCGTGTTTGCGAGCAAAACTTATTACAATGGGATTTATTTTAAATTCCACGCTTATTTATATGATTTATTGTATAAATAAATCTGTCACGTGATGTTTGAAAAAGTGTTGCGGGGGAGTATTGCTCGGCTGCTTGAATACACGAACATAATCTTCTTAAACGTTTAAAGAAGTAAACATCACTTTCATCTCTTCCCCCAAGGATTAAAATTTATAAAGCACTGGAATTTAAGTGTGTTCAAGTACCAAAATTAATTTCCGAAATTTTTAAGATATTTGATAATTCTGTTATATTACATCAAATAGTAAATTGTCGAAATTATAAAAAATCACGGAAAATTAATTTGCAAAAATTAATGACGAAAAATACAGGAATTTCTAATTTATATGTGTTTGCATACAAATTAATTTTTTTTCATAATTACAATGCTTGACTACAGTTCAAATTAGTTGTTAATGTCATTAGAATAAGATGAAGAAATTTCATGAAATTTCTTCCACTGGTTAGGCCAACATTTTATTTTAAGTTTTACAATAAAATATAAATTCAAAATAGTCAGAAGTTAAACCCTAATCGCAGGCGAATAAAATGCCAACTTCAAAAAAATATCTTCGTGGCGTCCCAAAAAAAAAAAAAAATGACGGGCTGGAATTTAACATTGTGCTCGTGTAACATTTTAAAATTTGTTTGGCACAAATTTGAAGGCTAATATGCTGATAATTTTACTAAAAAGTATGCGAGAGTAATTTTTAAATTGATTTGGAATTTTTATCAGGAAGCGATTGATATCGTATCGCAAAACCGCAAAATATCTTTAAAAAATGCAGAAAAAAAAAATTTGGTGCTTGAACGGACTTAAGGAGTATTTTTTCCATGTAGAGCTGTTGATAGCGGATATTTCCCGGGATTAAAGGAGATGTACAAATGGCGATAGCCCGACGTAGCTCAGGCATCGCAGTTGACCTTGCCCACACAATCTGCTCGGGCTCGAGGGAGTGGCCATCGCGATAACCCCAAGTTGACTCCCGGAGGGAGCTGGCTCCATCAGACGACGACGCGGCGGTGTGTAATGCGGCGCAATCCGGCGTCAAGTGGGGCGTGAGGCGCGCTCTCCGGCAAGGCGGGATTATCAAGTCAAATACGCCTGGCGAGGCCTGCGCCAGCTGTGCGACAATGCGGTGCGGGCTGCGTGCCGACGTTCGGTCAGGCGCACCCGTGTTCTGGATCACAGCTCAACCGCAAGGCCGCCCCTACGCGATAGCCAATCTCTGCTACCTCCTGTTATAACCATGGGCACGACATAAGGCATGCAAGTTTCTCTAGCAGAAGAGAAGAAATAATGCATCAATTCATACCCACACATCACCTAAAGTGCCAACAGAAAAGTGAAAATTGCAGGCAGAAACAACTCGCAAATGGCAGACATTCCGCAGTTGGCAGGAGTACAAATGCAATCAAATATTATATGTACGTGCTTTATGGGACGTCCAAAAAGTACGAAAATGGTTTTTTTTTGTGTTCCTGAAGACTGCATTTATTTACTGTATTCACATCTATGTACAACGGACATTTACGCGAATAATCAAAATATTATTACATTATAAAATGTTTATCTTCAACAAGCATAGTAATCAATCCTGTGCTTTCCAAAATTATTCAAGTTTTTATCGAATTATCTACTTTAGAAACCAATCGATTTGATTGGCTAACAACCACGGGCAGCCGTTTGCACTGCACAGTTCCTTTTGCGTATCTTTGCTTCTAGACAAAGATATTCTCGAAATAAACGTTTTCTGACAATAACATAAATTATAAACACCAATAATGTATCACATAAAATAACTAAAAAAAAAAAGAATCTTCGTTACACGACGGGGAATTGAACTCTAAAACGCAGATCCGCGCACCAGCCCACTTTTTTTATATTGCCTTTTTTTTTTTTGGAACTATACAAGAGCCAGTGTACAGAGTGTGAGTGTCGTCTTGTAAGTGTGTGGTAGTGACGTGTCACGAGCTCTAGTTACACCGATCTGTTGGCAAGTTCCCAGTCCACGTAAGCGAGACATGTGGTGGAACCGGGGCTCGATCTCCCGACCCTCCGACTACAAGTCGGCCTGCCTGTCTCTAATGGGGTGTCCGTGTTGGTGGGGGAGGGGGGGTGCAGGGCCTCCCACTGAGCTACACACACTACTTACGAAGTGGCCGTGTAAAAGGAAACATACATGACAAAAATCCATAGTTATGGCGTATTTTTTTAAAAGTTGTGTTTATTGTTTTACTATGACAGTGAGTGTAAATTGAAATATTTACCGTCACTGCCGCGTACACGAAGTTTCATTTCGTACATAAACACGGTTTACGAAACCTGTTAATCTTTTCGCTAACGGACATGTGTTGCTTGAGGTTGTTACTCGGGTGTCCGCCATCTTGTCTGCCGCAGCTCCGTGAGTATAGCAGAAGTTTAGAACACGTTTTATTACCGTGTCGGGCGTGCCCACGGATACGAGAACTGTTGTATCCGGAGCCAGACCTCTTCGAT
>NQII01000441.1:210231-235874 GCA_002778355.1 Clitarchus hookeri
ACATTTTATTTTAAGTAGTCATAAAACAGCAGTTTTTAGTTTTAGAAACGAAACTTCGTGATAAAATAGTAATGTATAGGTGTTCAAAATGAGATGCACAATAAAACGATCCGTATCCAAATGTAAGAAAAAATCGAAACCTTTTTCAAGTTTACAGGCTCTCCGACCATGTGCTGCCATCTTGCGACGGACAGGAGCGCCATCTGTTACAACACGCACATCCACGCTATCTGTTATCCATATCCCGAACTACACCCAGAAACATATTATTGGTTTAGTTTAGAATAACGTATTTACGCGCATATACAAATGGTTTTATTTTCCCGCGAGCTCTGTATAATTTTTAAAGTAACATATATTTTATGTACAACGATTTGGGGTACGAGTAATTTATATTCCTCCGGTAATCGTTCGTTTACGTAAATTATACGCCATATTGTGCTCTCGAAACCCATCTCCTTGATTCCGTAGACACGCGTGAATATTTTTTAAGCAATTCTAACGTTATTCCACGTCACATATTTTCAACTCGAATATATATTAGCTATAACGTCCAAAGTGTGATAATAGATACAACAGTCCGTCTCGCAAATGTTAACCCAAATTCACTATCTCGGACAAATTAAAAAAGAGTTAGCAAATATTGAATTGTTTGCAACATTTTATATCTTTACTTTTATAACCTACTTATTTTTTAAAACAGATGCCAGTCTTAAAATATCTTAAAATTTGTTTAGCATTACAGTACAATGAGAAGTGGATTAGCTGACAGCGTGTTGATAAAAAATACAGCCCTGACTTGACGGACCAGCTGATGGGGGAAGGATACGTAGTCAGATGTAAACAGTGGCGCTACTTTCGCCGAGCTGTCAAAAAGTGGCCTTCTTATATGGTACAGAATATAAGCAAATTTTGCCTCAGCGCCTTAGTTTTAGAGATAGGTGTTTCAAACGAGGTTTTTTCACTTATTTTTTATGAGATGGTCACTAGAACTGAGATGTTTCCATAACATGTATATCCTGTTTGCAAGGTATTTTAAAATTTATATTTTACAAAAAAGTACATGACATACGAGTGTATATCGAAAATATGCACTGGTAGGTATCTTCTACTTAAATATTTGTGAAGAATACATTTTGTTTGAAAAGCCTTTCTTTAAAATTAACGCACCGAGGTGAAATTTCCTAAACATGGGATTTCTTATTAAAATTTCGAAGCTGCTGTCTGGCAGGCAGCTTCCTTAAGGCTCGACTTCGCGCCTTTCGCAGAAATTCTTGGTTTTTGTGTCATCATTCCAGTTCCAGAGGTGTTATTGAAAATGTTTGAATATACAAAATTTACCNAGAAATTCTTGGTTTTTGTGTCATCATTCCAGTTCCAGAGGTGTTATTGAAAATGTTTGAATATACAAAATTTACCATTTACTAGTTTGTAATACTTTTGTGTCTAATTTGCACTGTGTTATTTACTGCTTTCAAACAGGCAATACTTTATTGATACAATATAAATTACAAGAGCTGAAAAATGTTGATCATCTATTTTATGTTAATTTAAAGTCTCCCAAAATATTAAACATCACGGAATATGTAAATTTTCTATAATCGTACATTTTCAGTAATTACAATGAATCCGAAAGTATGACACGAAAACGAAGAATTTATGCTAAAGGGGTTGAACCAAGCCTTAACGCACGGATGGAGCAGTGACAAGACCACAAAACAACCTTCAATTTACTAATATCTACGATCAAGGCATTGCAGTGACGTGCTGCATTCCCGTTATTGATGTACGCCCTTTTGTAGATGTAGCAATGTGAGAAATATGGCGTTGTTTGCAATAAGTGAGAGACAGTCCTAACTAAACAGTTAAGAAGCTCATAGTACACCGAAGAGCCAAAAAAACTGGTGTAGGCGTGCGTACGCAAATAACAGAGGTATGGAACAAATCAGAGTAACGCGATGCGGTCGGCAGCTAGATCGGTTACTGCTGCTACAACGGCAGGTTATCAAGATTTAAGTGAGTTTGAACGGGGTGTTATAGTTGGCGCACGAGAGATGGGACATAGCATCTCTGAGGTAGCGATAACATTTGGATGTTCGCGTACGACCATTTCACGAGTGTACCGTGAATATCGGGAATCCGGTAAAACATCACATCTTCGACATCGCTGCGGCCGGAAAAAGATCGCGAAAGAACGTTACAAACGACGACTGACGAAAATCATTAAACGTGACAGACGTCCAACCCTTTCTCAAATTGGCGCAGATTGGATTTGTGGACTGCCCTGCAGGATTAATAGTGTGAATTGCCTCCTGCATACTTTCAGACATTAGTCGAGTCCATGCCACGTCGTCTTGTGGCACTTCTGCGTGCTCGGGTGGCCCTACACTCATATTAGGCAGGTGTACCAGTTTTTTTGGCTCTTCAATATATAACCGACAGTTGATTCCAAACCCAAGTTTTCTTTTGCCCAAGATTTAGCTACGTGATGGGCCGATGGTGCTTGCAAGTACGAGTGTTTTAAAATGGGGTCGAGGAAGAAAATAACGCTATATAATTCTTAGTGCAGCACATACCGTACATGCTATCAATTTGTCACATACTTGGAATATTAGAGGCCAGTAACAAAGTGTTAGTAATCTAGCATTCCCGAAAGAGAACGCGGAAAGAAACTGTAATTATAAACACACTTTGACGTGCCCGTCTCATACTGAGAGTTCCGCGACTGAAATCGATATCTGTAACTTCCGTGAAGATTGATTTGGATATTATCTCTGCCCAGTACCGATTAGAATATGTGTGTCATCCAAGTGCTCTGGAGATACGTCTGTAATATTATTACATCGTGTGTGACAATAAGCGATTCTCCCCAGCTCCAGTAGTTGATAAAGAAATACAGGAAATTTTTTAAATACCGATTTTCATTCCAACTTTGTTAAACTTCTTTTGAAATCATAGCAATCGTGGCCTGGCTTGGGCCTTGTACTGATAACATAGGGATAACGTTTCTTAAATTTGCTAGGCCGTCAGAGCCCACGACAAAATTGACAGAATTTTTCCCAATAAATTACATATTTCTTAAGCTACGTGCTCGTCGTTTCACGTCGAGAGTTGTTGAGCTCAGAGGTTTGGGCGGCTCTTGACAACGAGGTTTCGAGAGCTGATGAGGTTGAAATGAGGTGAGGAAACCGGGCTCGACACCCTGCGGGGCCGCCCCCGGACTTTCTCACGTGGGAATCGTGCCGGACGATGCCGCTGGTCGGCGGGTTTTCCCACGCTCTTGCCTTCCACCGCTGCTCCATCCTAACCTCACTTCATCATCATCGGCTCTCAAGACCTCGATGTTAAGAGCCACCAAACTCTCTTCACTCTTTCACTCACTCACTCGCAATAGCACGATGCGACAACAAAAATTCACATTATTGTGAACACTAGTTTTACCGGCTCGCGGCCAACAAAAAAAAAAAAAATACGTATCATCATAAAAAGTTCCTTGTCACGATGTAAACATCTCTTGTATGCCTGCTATTAATTTTACATTACTTTTCTTATTTTTCTGTTTAATCAATAATTCCTTTCGATGCCCACTGGTACTCGGCACGTGAACATATGATCGCAATGGAACGCAAGTGCAAAAAAGGCGTCACTTTATTTATTATCACGGAGAATACTTGTGCGTGAAAGAACTTTGCCACCAACAAGAAGGAGGGCTAGGCCCATCTACAGTCTCGCCCGCGGAGCGACTGAAGTATGAACCATCTTCTATTCGCAAATCTTGCCGCTCCAAGGCGATTTTTGTCGCGTTGACGTCACAGAGGTCTCGACGCTGATTGGCTGGAAGATTACTTTATTCTCGTCGCACCGACTGCGTCACGTCTGTCACGCCATTGTGATTCCGGCGTCATACTGCTGGCGCCCGAGCAGGATGTTCAAAGTGGAACATTCGACTGTATCGCAGTGGACATTCGACTGTATCGCAGTGGACGAAGGCACGCCGCCGACCGACCTCGTGAGCGTGGTGTGAATGTAATTGTAGTCGCGCCGGTTATAATCTACTATCGGTATCTTCACACTTCGAGAATTCAACCTGTGCACAATCACTCCATGTATAATATTATAAAAATCAACTTCTCTCTGTCTGTCTGATAGTGCGCTTATAACTCGACAACCGCTTATCCGATTTACGTGTTTCTTTTTTTAATTCGTAGCTATGTTCTCTTGCCAGGTATTAGTATATACTTTGTTAACGTAAAGTAACACAAGGAATAAGCAGTGACGATAATTGTGAATCAAGTCGGAAAAAAGTCCGCCGCCAGCGCGCTCTCTTGCAACACGCTGTCTAAACCGTTACAGATGGAACAATATCATGCAGTTAAGAATCGTGTAGAATAAAAAGGACTACAAAAAAAAAATCAAAAAATCCACGGTAGCATATGTCTATCTATAACAGAGAAACACTAGTAAGGGTTTTTAACATTTAATTTCTCAATAAATNTTAACACAAGGAATAAGCAGTGACGATAATTGTGAATCAAGTCGGAAAAAAGTCCGCCGCCAGCGCGCTCTCTTGCAACACGCTGTCTAAACCGTTACAGATGGAACAATATCATGCAGTTAAGAATCGTGTAGAATAAAAAGGACTACAAAAAAAAAAATCAGAAATCCACGGTAGCATATGTCTATCTATAACAGAGAAACACTAGTAAGGGTTTTTAACATTTAATTTCTCAATAAANAAATCCACGGTAGCATATGTCTATCTATAACAGAGAAACACTAGTAAGGGTTTTTAACATTTAATTTCTCAATAAATAAATACATAAAATTCAAGCTGTTGTTTCCCCATTTAATTCTGTAAAATTCAATTTTATTAAAAAAAAAACCTAAACAATAATTCTGTAGTCCACGCGAGCGGAGCCGTGGACACAGCTAGTATCTCATATGTTACAAGCGTTTCATGCTTCCACCAACTTAAAAGTATCTTATTTTTGGTTAAATCGAACCTTTACCTACATTTTATGTATAAATTATCAGATTTAATTTACAATTAATACGAATACATACACAGAGAATATAGGTGAGTTGTTAATGCCTAGTAATAAACCGCTCCCATGCAAACCAGAATTAAACCGCGTGTGTACGAATGCATCGGACAACTATCCCAGCATTCGCCTCGAGTCATTTCGGTCCACCATGGGAAACCAAAATTAGGATGGCGGTACCAGGATTCGAACCCGGTTTCCTCCTGAATGCAAGTCCGAAGGGNCACCATGGGAAACCAAAATTAGGATGGCGGTACCAGGATTCGAACCCGGTTTCCTCCTGAATGCAAGTCCGAAGGGTTTTCACTGTGCCACCTCGGTTGGTAATGTGGGCAATGATAGAACATTCATAGATGTGAATAAATGTGATAATCGACGCAGAACCACGCATGTCAGAAAACGAAACATAACAGCATACAGATGTCAAATACTGGATTGCTCCTGTAATTAGCTGGAATATCATCGATACAGGCTATTTTAAATATGTTTGAGCATATGTAGTAAAATATGAGAACACAGAATACGAGTACTTAAAAAAACACTACTGGTAAAAGCCGATGACTTAATCCACTTGCCTTTTCTATCCTGTTCTATATTAAGGTACCGTCCTATCATTCGCCTAGAGTGAAAAGATAAATCATGGAAAATCTTCATCTGTCAAACTTTAAAATATTGAATGAAGTAAGTATCAAATAATTTTCCGCTAGGTGTAATTTATTTTGCGAAATTTTAATTCTCATAAAATTTGTGTCTCTTATTTTTAGCAGTGATTAATTACTTTTAGTGTCAAGCATATTTAAAACAGACAAAATGTTCGCAAAGAAAGTATTTACTTTCCTACAATAAAGAATACTTTGGGTATGTAACCTACGTCAAAAATTTTATGTCAA
This sequence comes from Clitarchus hookeri, assembly GCA_002778355.1. Taxonomy (NCBI): domain Eukaryota; kingdom Metazoa; phylum Arthropoda; class Insecta; order Phasmatodea; family Phasmatidae; genus Clitarchus; species Clitarchus hookeri. The sequence goes on from NQII01000441.1 coordinate 216,164, forward strand.
TTTATAATCTAAATTAGACTAATTTTGCACAAAAGTGTCCTTTGATACCTTTCCAGAATATTAGGTAGCGTATGTAAAGGATAAGAGAGATGTCTATTTACGAAGCGTCGACTATTTTATTAAGTTTTTAAAGTATGACTGAAGCTCCACTGATGTCTACAACATTAGAATTAAGTTACGTCAAACTTAAAGGTAGGGCTAAAAGCTATAAACCGTTTTCGTACTTCTTAGCATTGTTCCAAACTCAAGACATTCTATGTGCTTGCGTATCCTTTACCTAAACCCTAAGTTCGCATAGTTTACTTATGTTAACCAAAACATAGCAAGTCATAAATATTCCATTCTCATACTATAAAGCGGAATGTACGTAACTACAGCCGCAGAACGCGACAAAAATATTTGTGTTCCTAGTTTTCTTACAGTAAAAAAGGTTTATTGTTATACCAGTTTTACTGCTGTAGCAGGGAAATTGCAGCTACGCGAAAGATAATAAAATTTTATGGAATGGAAGATATGTCTAGGAGTCTGTTATCATGCTCCCAACAGCATAATATGAAAATAAAATATCCATAAAAAGTTTATAAACTATTTATACCAAATTAAAGAGAGCATAAAGTGCTGGAGTTTATTATATTTGGTCACTTTTTTTATTGCCGTGATTCTGAATTAACTTTAAATGTCGTTTGAAATAAAAACTGAGGATGCCTTATATCTGCAATAAGACATAAAGAAATTTCGAAGAAATTAAAAATTTTCGTTAATGAAAGACTGAAATGGTAGTGTTCAGAGAAAGTGAATTTACAAAACCACGATGTTGTTTTATAAATTATGATTTTGTAAATATGTAATGCGGGTACGTCGGTAGGCGTGTAAAATTGTAGCACAGTAAAATTTAATTAATGATTATATTAAATGTTAAATGGGCTCATTTCCAATAAAACTTCAGAAATATCTGTAATCATAACGGAATGTACTATGACATTTTCAATCAATCAGCGATTCAACGTTGATGGTGCTCAAAACATGTAATACATATTTTTTAATCAGCAACAGTATTTGTAGTAAGTTACGACTTAGTCGCTTGTCGCACGCGCCGAACCGTGTGCTTGTTGCCCATGCTTGCGAGTTTCAACTGTTCCTGGGGCGGCTGTGGCGTAGTGACCAGGGCGCTCGCCTCCCACCACGGCGATCCGGGTTCGATCCCCGGCGCGTTCACTCCCGGATAATCGCATGTGGAAATCGTACTGCACGATGCCGCTTGCCGGCGGGTTTTCTCGGGGTACTCCCGTTTCCCCCGCCCTTGCATTTCAGCGCCACTTAATTCTAGGGTCTCATTTCTGTCATGCTCGGGGATGACGGTCACCTACGGGTCCCAGCTGGAAAGACCGTCACTCGGAGGGTGTTGCCATTATTATTATCCTACTATTCCTAAACCAGACGAACAACAGCGTACACGTTCATACAAACCCCAGAGGTCACACTGCCTGTATTGGGTAGTGATGCTTCTTGCGAACAGTTCGGGTCGTAGATATCCTTACAGTGCACTACGTCCGCGGCTGTCGGCGGAGTGACTCGAGAGATGAACGCCGACGCCGCGTTAACCACTCACTAACGAAGCCTGCAGAAACGTCGGCACGTCAGATGTCTCACTGGGAAGGCGCTCAAAACACTGTGTACAGTCACGACCATAAATATCTTTCACGTGCAACGCGACCGCGATTACGGACACAGGAATTGAACGGGTCGAGACAATTGTTTTAACGTTTTAGACCTTGGCTTCTACTGGCTGCTGTGACTACGTGCAAGCTCTGGGGAGGGGGGCAGTGCCCTGGCCCTACCCACACCTCTCATCCTGCTACTGCGTCCTTAGGGACTGCTGGATGCAATATGGCGTCCCTCCGCTGCTCCCCCCTCCCGACGACCAGGATGTGTATGTGCGGGTTTTACCGCAACATAATGCTCGACCTCACAAGGCACATGTCTCCAGGGAAGCACTCCGGGAAGTTGAAGCTTCAGATTGGCCCGCCAGGTCCCCTGACTTGAACCAAGTTGAGTGGCTCGGGATGTGCCTTGTGGACGCTTGCCACTCCCCCAGTACTGTAAACACTGTGCCGATGCTGCACTCCTGCAGACCAGCTGTTTCCGATCAGCCAAGATCTGTGCATCTTCTCAAACCTTCATTGAAAGCAATGCTTATGATCTGCTTTCCCCTCTCACTCGGCATCCTTCAGTCACATGTAAACGGCTTTAGTAAAGCGCCGCGTCTCACAACATACCCGTCATACACACACGTGAATACCTCGAGGGACCTGCATTGCATCTTACTGCAGACTTCCCACCAGCAGAATGATAGTGTCAGTGCTTCAAGCCCCATAGGTAGACGCAGCACGACATCACTGCACGCCAGTTCAAATCTTTGCTCTTAGCGGCGATGGCACGCTTGCTGCACATTGCAGTGGCGCCCTTATTACCCCCGCGCTTCTTGACCTCGAACGCAAAACACAGCGCAAGGCAGCCGGGAGCCTTAATATTGAACGTATTTTCATTATGGAATTAAATGTGCGAGGATCCCACTTCTTCCCGAAGGATGTATGGCGATTAATGGTGACGTACTGTAGTTCATAATTTTTGTTCACACTAAATGACCTAATTTCGTCAAGCGAATTGGTTTTATTTAAGAACAGTAAAGATTTTGCTGTTGAAACGCTGCTATGGAAGAAATTAAGTAATATTATTTTTCCTCCGTGGAATGGCATAAACTATCATGTCGACAAATCGAACAGCATTCAGAAAAATTCAAAATAATAATGTTTTTTTTTTTTTGCAATCCGGTGTTCTTAATGCAGAAGTGCTATATTCTAAAATGGTTACAACGGCAAATAACTGAAAAGTGAAGCAAGTTGAACGTTCAACGGGCTTGTCAAAATAAAAACATTATCTCAATGCCCTCTGTCAGAAAATGTCGTGTTTTTGAATGACACTTAACGAAGGCGCGCAGAAAAAGTGTTTCAGATTTATTATCGACAAATTCTTCTTTCAATCATTTATAACGCTGTTACCTCTTCTTTTTTATGCCATTCACTTCAGGCGAACATTGCAATTTGTGAGATAGCCGTGCGCTATTTTTTGTGGTGTAAAGGTANTTTCCTCCGTGGAATGGCATAAACTATCATGTCGAAAAATCGAACAGCATTCAGAAAAATTCAAAATAATAATGTTTTTTTTTTTTTTTGCAATCCGGTGTTCTTAATGCAGAAGTGCTAGATTCTAAAATGGTTACAACGGCAAATAACTGAAAAGTGAAGCAAGTTGAACGTTCAACGGGCTTGTAAAAATAAAAACATTATCTCAAAGCCCTCTGTCAGAAAATGTCGTGTTTTTGGATGACACTTAACGAAGGCGCGCAGAAAAAGTGTTTCAGATTTATTATCGACAAATTCTTGTTTCAATCATTTATAACGCTGTTACCTCTTCTTTTTTTATGCCATTCACTTCAGGCGAACATTGCAATTTGCGAGATAGCCGTGCGCTATTTTTTGTGGTGTAAAGGGTAGTTATAAAAANTAAAATATTTTGTGACGGAAAATATACCTTACTGGCGGAGTTTTGTACTCAAAACATATGAGTGGATTTTATCCTTCATGTCAGTTGCAAATGTTTTGTGAATAGTATTTGAGACTTCGCAAAGTATTATTATTTCTTTAGTAGTTCAAAAGATTCAACAATAAACAACGAAATGGAAAAATTTCCACGCTGGTTGTGTTCAAAAATGCAACACAGAGTGATTAGTTCGTAACCACTCATTTCTATCCCGTTTGAAAACACTGACAACTGATTGACACATATAACGAAACACATTTAAAAAAAAAATATTTTTTTGGAATATTGAACAATGGCTTGTTAGGACTACAGTGTTTTCCATCTGCACAGCAAATGTAAATAATGACAAGCACTCATTTCGTTGTGTGCACAGCAAACTCGCTTAAATGTATTGGTAAGTATCTTATTTCTTTGGTTTTCGTGAAATANCTCATTTCGTTGTGTGCACAGCAAACTCGCTTAAATGTATTGGTAAGTATCTTATTTCTTTGGTTTTCGTGAAATAGACTGCATTGCTACTACAAGTCAGTAGAACGTTGATTCGAGTTACACAACCGACATTCTTATTATGATGCCCATCTCGTTGAGGTTAACGTCTAACTGGACTCATTGAGAGCTCTCTGTTGTTAGACATGCAGTATACTCGTAAATAGGTAAATAGCAAATATTTGGTACATTAACATTCTAGAATAAACGTATTACTGTAATCATTACGCGCACGAAGTGTTAATAATAATGGCGTGTGGGGAGTGCACCCAGGGCAAGGCAACACCCTCCGAGTGACGGTCTTTCCAGCTGGGACCCGTAGGCAACCGTCATCCCCGGGCATGACAGAAATTGCGGCGCTGGAATGCAAGGGCGTGGGAAACGGGAGTGCCCCGAGAAAACCCGCCGGCAAGCGGCATCGTCCAGCACGATTCCCACATGCGAAAATCCGGGAGTGAACCCGCTGGGGATCGAACCCGGATCACCGTGGTGGGAGGCGAGCACCCTGGCCACTACGCCACACAAGTCCCACGCACGAAGTGTTATGTTGATAGTTACGCCGGTGAAATAAGACTTAAAAAAATTGCTTAAAACATTCATGCGACTAACATTTACTACTAGCCAAATTGGTAGTGTGCTTGTGGCCAGTTATTCACGTTCCAGACATGACGCCATGTGAAATACTAAGCAGGAGAACGTCTGTTCTTACGATTTACTTCTTGAGGAAAGAATTTTTTGCGAATTTCGTTTAAGTTTTTTTGTCGTGCAGGTGGATGTGTTTTTTTTTCTTCAGATATTTTGAAAATCACGCTGATGTCGTACGACAGGATATGTATATGTAAAAAGCACACGATCAGCAATAAAGTGCATAATTTTGTAATGATAAAGTTTGTACCAAAATACGGTTAACTGTATTTAAATNCAGATATTTTGAAAATCACGCTGATGTCGTACGACAGGATATGTATATGTAAAAAGCACACGATCAGCAATAAAGTGCATAATTTTGTAATGATAAAGTTTGTACCAAAATACGGTTAACTGTATTTAAATACATCCACGCTGAAAATATCACAAAACTGGAAATGGGTGCAACACATAGGCAATACTGTATATGTGAATATCTGAGGCTGGCAATTCACTGCATTTTGTTGCTGCGACTTATTCAACATTGCCTCACCTTCATCGGGGATGACGACTCTAGCAGATAAACGCCGGACAAATTCCTTCTATCTATTTCTGGCACATACACACGGGAAGGTTATTTATTGGTAGTTCGAAAGAACTCCGCAAAGTTGGCAAAATACTTCTGAAAAAAAAAATGGGGGCGTGATTTGTTAATACCAGTGTGAATTATTCACATTCCGTACTTTGACACTCGGAAATGACNAAAAAAAAATGGGGGCGTGATTTGTTAATACCAGTGTGAATTATTCACATTCCGTACTTTGACACTCGGAAATGACGCAATGGAAATAAGAATTTATTGGAAAAATCACACTATACATGACTCTAGGTGCCTCTGCACGTACCTGGAATTATTTCGAGCGTTTGGCACATTGAAGCGAGGGAGCTTTACGGACGAGATTGGCGTGCGCATAAAACACGTCGTCGCCTCTAAGCAAAGTTGGTTTTCAACGGGTTGAAACGCCGGATTTTTATTTCTTCTGTTTCAAAGGTAGGCGAACCTGTATCTCACGGATTCATTCGTCAGATGCCCAGTATTATCAGCTTTTTACACACTAGGGTCATTGCTGTTTATTCAATAGCTGTCGACATGGTGAAATATCTCTCCCCCCCCCCCCAACCCAGGGGGCCTACATTTCAGTTTCGTAGCAAGCAGTGGCATAGTCATCTCATTCCTTCCTTTCTATTACTGACTAAAGAGTCGTCCATGGAGTATATTAAAAACTGTGTTGAATTATAAAAGGAACAGCATGGTTTCACGCGTTTGAAAGGCAACCTGCCCCCGAATGGATTTTCGAAATTCACAGACTTCTCATTATCAGGAAAATTCGAAGTAGCTTCCTTAATGTCGGTAGGTAACTAATTAAGGAAAGTGCAAAGCGAGGGGACTGGCTCCAGTGGCGTAAGCAAACATTTATTTGCCAGAGGGGGGAGGGGGTGGTGTTCACTGACAAAATTTCCAGCTGAAGAACAAGAGTAGTTATGAACACCTGTATTTTTATTTTACTTATTTTCGCTGTTTTATTTTACCTAATTTCTAATTTCACTGAGAGCCGACAGCATTTGTTTTTAATGTGGCCTTCATATTATGTGGCTGGTTCGAACCCAGAACCCCTCCTCCCGTCTACGGCCCTGGTTGGCTCACACACATGCTTAACTTTCCTGACGGACATGTAAGGAAGGCTTTTTTTTTTATTGGAAAGATTCCTACTCTATTTGTACTCCAAAACACTTTAGTTCAGATCAACGTTCTCGATTGGACAATTTTAAATGTCACGTTTCTTCGGCGTCTACTCGCGAATAATTGGTGTTAAGTGTCGGACATGTATTTCTCATTGGCCTAGTCAATCAATAATTGATATTTTCGCCCGCAGGCAATAATCAAATCATTTTTTTTAAATTTAAATATTAAAATATAGCCCTCGTAGAAATATTTTCGCGAAAAAATATGGATTTGTAAAAACATCGTTAACACTTTGGGAACTATGCTCAAGCAAAGGCTGCTTTAAGAACTTCTTTGTCATGATTTAAAATAAAACACATACTGATATAGATTCATTGATAATATATTATTAACCGGCTCTTATAAGGACATTGCAACATGGCAGTTACACATTTCCAAAAAAACGACATTTTGTTATAGCCACAGAAAAATTCAAGATTTATTTTTAAATCATTTTTTAGAGTAAAGGTTAAATTCCCAGTAGGGTCGCTCCCGGATTTTTGCATCTGGGAATCGTGCCGGACGATGCCGCTAGTCAGCAGGTTTTCTCAGGGATTTCCCGTTTCCCCCACCCTTTCATTCCGGCGCTGCTCCATACTCACCTCACTTCACCCTCATCTTCTCTCAAGACCTCGATGTTAAAAGCCGCCCAAATCTCTTCACTTCACTTCATTCCACTTACGTAGTAAAGGATTTCTCTTTGGGATAAATTTAATTCGGTGTCCCATTAGTTGATGAACAGCCAATAATGAACGTTACAGTGTGGTGTAGTGTAGTGTGGCGTAGAGTGATGTAGTGTAGTGTAGTGTGGTGTAGTGTAGTATGGCGTAGTGTGGTGTAGTGTAGTGTGGTGTGTAGTGTGTAGCTGTAGAACAGTACAGTGTAGTGTTGTGTGCAGCTGTAGTACAGTACACTGTAGTGTAGTGTAGTGTGTAGCAGTAGTACAGTGTAGTGTAGTTTGGTGTGGTGTAGTGTGTAGCTGTAGAACAGTACAGTGTAGTGTTGTGTGCATCTGTAGTACAGTACACTGTGGTGTAGTGTAGTGTGTAGCAGTAGTACAGTGTAGTGTAGTGTGGTGTAGTGTGTAGCTGTAGAACAGTACAGTGTAGTGTTGTGTGCAGCTGTAGTACAGTACACTGTGGTGTAGTGTAGTGTGTAGCAGTAGTACAGTGCAGTGTAGTGTGGTGTAGTGTAGTGTAGCAGTAGTAGAGTAAAGTGTAATGTGGTTTAGTGTAGTGTAGTGTGTAGTAGTAGTACAGTGGTGAGTGGGAATACAGAGTACAACATAACTGGTGTTCCTGCAGTGTTGTATATAGGTGACTAACTCATAACTTGTATCGATGTCAGCGTATGTGTGCAGACTTCAAAGTGCTGAACTTCGTAAACCATTGTAAATGTTTTCGACCTATACATNTCGATGTCAGCGTATGTGTGCAGACTTCAAAGTGCTGAACTTCGTAAACCATTGTAAATGTTTTCGACCTATACATAGTGTGTAGCAACTACTACATATAACAATGTCGAGTGTCGCTACTAAGCAATGTTAGCAACTTCACCAATCGTCCACAATTTTTGGACAAATGTAGGAAAATTACTCTAGGTGTACGGAAAAATACTTTACCATTCAAAATTTAAAACACGTGTACTCACTGATTTAGTAAATTGCAAATCNTCTAGGTGTACGGAAAAATACTTTACCATTCAAAATTTAAAACACGTGTACTCACTGATTTAGTAAATTGCAAATAATTTCTTAGAATGTGGGTCACCTGGCTTCTGAAAAAGGATTTCGTTGTTCTGAAGCAGATGTCTCACAACGAACTTTGCTCTTGCGATGAAATATACGCTCCAAGTACCTCGCATATTACAAACTGTGTCTGATGTGATATTTGCAACTGTATACCATTGTCTTCTGGGGTTAAAAGTGCGAGACTTTTAATGTTTCTAGAGTACACTTGAGACGATAGTTAAGTATGCACATGGAAAGCTTCTTAAGTGCTGTTTCGCTGTAAGATTTCACAGCAGGTGTTAATTAGTTTCACAATAAAGGAGAAATTCACACAGCTTTGTTTGCCTCTTCGATACAGAAGTAATCCTCGAAACTCTTATTAATCGAAACATTTAAATTTGAGAATCTTAAAATATAAGTAGGTTTAATTATCTGGNGTAATCCTCGAAACTCTTATTAATCGAAACATTTAAATTTGAGAATCTTAAAATATAAGTAGGTTTAATTATCTGGGAAAATATGTTTGCGGAGGAATGAGAAATCAAATGTCTGAGGACGCCATTATGCCCGGTGGTCATCAAAGTAGCGAGTATTTTACGAAATGATTTGGCATCAGACACCACTTCATAGTTTCCTAGACAATCGAGTCTCTATTGTGTCTCTATTTACTGCGTACTGTCACATAATATCTACAAATAAAGTCTGTCCACGGTAAATTGGGCATATTCGAAAGCCCTGCTGAAGATCTACTTGTATAAACATCGTGTATTCTTCCGCTATATGGAAAATTAACATTGTCATGCGCCTCATCACTTTATTCACGCGCCAGTCTACTGAAACTGTGAGATTTTAGGAACGTAGATAATAAAGAAATTTTCTAATTCTTAAAATTATTTGCTTTAAAATAAATGGTAAATAAATAATTTCAGTATTAACAAATGTTTTACCTAACGCTCTGAATTCAACTTTGCGGCATGGAACTACTTTCCCTCCGTCGTTACCAACTTTGCCAAGCGCATGCCGGTCGGCGTGCCTGCTAAAACACACGTATGCAGGGGAAGTGACGTTTTCAAAAGTTGGCTACAGAAGTGCTCGCTCAACTGTCAACAGCCTGTTCAGGAGAGAAGTGATCGTGGACACCGCGAGCTACAGACGCACACGGCAGCTAAATGGCGTCACTGTCTAATGTTATTGCAATAACAAATTGCTATAGAGGCATTTCTCTAAACGTTTATGTTGTAGTGAAATTAATAATGTTGTGAGAAAATTAATGCGTTACTATAACGCAATTATATTGTTGAAGTGTTCACGTTATTAAAGCCTGTAAGTAATGTTCCCGTACCCGAAAGCTGTATTACGCTGAAAATAACAGGAATAACAAAATATTTGTGTTACTGCGACATTAAAGAAATGTCCAACTAATACAAGTTCACGCTGACTTGGCGTTGTAAAATTGCTGATAGTAATGAACAGCAATAACCTCGTGAAATGAAACCACTGTATTTACATTTTTAAAGTATAGTATGAGAACTAAATGTAGCTTAGACCAGCTCCCAAGTCTTGCAACGCAGTTCACGTGTGCCAATTATGCATTTTTATTTTATTTTAAGTATTTACACGTAACGAAAGAGAACTGCAGTTTGTAGTTATACTGTACTGAATACCCATTCTAGCCAATAATTTTGAGATAGGACGGTTGGCACGAGGTCAGTGTTCGTCAAGTGAAGAACGTCGAGCATTCAATGCGCCGGTTCCATTCACCTCTCGGCGATCACTTTTTTTTCCGTTGGTAATATTTCTTTTTGGGACAAAATAATTGCACTTAATTCATTTTACAACGGAATTTTTTTTAAAGCAAAGAAAATACAAGAGAATATTTAACACGAATGTTAACCTCAACTCAACCAAAAATTTGTTTTGCCGTAAAATTAATACCACCTTAATGTTGACAGAACAGTAAGGAGGCNTAACCTCAACTCAACCAAAAATTTGTTTTGCCGTAAAATTAATACCACCTTAATGTTGACAGAACAGTAAGGAGGCAACGTTGTTACATAAGTACTTAATGTTACATTAACATTAATAGCTCAACGGTATATTACATTAACAGCAACATTAGTTACTTACGACTCACAAGTAACAAAAAATTGCTGTTGTAGTAATATTCATTCTGTTGGCACAACATTAGACATTTTTCTGTTGTTTACTGGTTTGCTGCAATTGTGCGAAGCCTGAGTANTAACCTCAACTCAACCAAAAATTTGTTTTGCCGTAAAATTAATACCACCTTAATGTTGACAGAACAGTAAGGAGGTAACGTTGTTACATAAGTACTTAATGTTACATTAACATTAATAGCTCAACGGTATATTACATTAACAGCAACATTAGTCACTTACGACTCACAAGTAACAAAAAATTGCTGTTGTAGTAGTATTCATTCTGTTGGCACAACATTAGACATTTTTCTGTTGTTTACTGGTTTGCTGCAATTGTGCGAAGCCTGAGTANTATTCATTCTGTTGGCACAACATTAGACATTTTTCTGTTGTTTACTGGTTTGCTGCAATTGTGCGAAGCCTGAGTACACTTTGTTAGTAATGGCAATGCCATACTACAGCTGTCGCTTTATTACCGATCCACAATTACTAAAGGAGCACCCAAAGAACTGTGTTGCAGTCACAACATAGTGCAAAAAGAAACTAGTACTTGAAATCAATCCTGCCACAGAAATAAATAGCAAAATACTCGCGGATATATCTATTAGTCTTAAATAAACGTATTTGATTTTCGCGAAAATTGTTAGACACATTCTAGATTTCAATACTCTACTGGCATGTCAGTAGTGCGCCTTCGCTTATTCGCCGCTTGTCTTCGTGAGATGACGTTCTATTACCTGATGGCCAGTCAAAATAAAGTCACGCCGATTACTGCACGTCTGTGATTCGCCGGCAGGCACCTGAGGTGAGTAACATCTAAATTAACCAATCACGAAAGTGTAACTGAGCTGAACTGTTATGAAATACAACTAGCCGTGAAATCATTTCGTGGAAATAGCGTGTCCGCGGACACAGAATCTTTTACCACCGCTGGGGAACAAGGTTCGATTCCAGGCCCCACGGTCCGGGGATTCTTCATGTTGCAGACACCACCGTGGTGTTAAAGGTTTCCCAGAGGTGCTCCCACGTATATTTCCGTCTTCGTTACGTAGCTGCTCCATTCCCCCATCTCACTTGGCATCCGCCATTTCTCGGGCTGGCCGGAGTGATACGCGTCCGGCTTGAATTGGCGCCAGACTTGTTCCATCCACATTTAACATTTGCGTACATTGACGGAAATTTATTAGGGAATTGTAGAGTCGGTATATGGAACCGGAGGCCGTAATAACAGAATACGAAACTTAGCTGCGTACGTGCAAAACACGTGACGTTTCTGTTTTTCCTGTAGATTCCGGTTTCGAGGACGAGCAATGACAAGACTGTGGCCGCTGTTATCACAATATTGTTGTTTTGTTTTGTCNGTAGATTCCGGTTTCGAGGACGAGCAATGACAAGACTGTGGCCGCTGTTATCACAATATTGTTGTTTTGTTTTGTAATTTAGTAAAATATTCAAGCCACTGAAACCTATTCCTCCAGACATCACAAAGTAGTAAAAGCCACGTGTAACAGATTCGCAAAACTCCAAACACTCAAACATTTATATAAATATCAAGTTACCAGCATTATTTTCAGCAAACCATATGTTTATACAGCAAACTACAGTAATAATTGTAAGCCACTACAAAATATTTAAAACGTGTTCGAATACCGCTACAGAACAAAATATTTCACTTAACAATTTTAAACCCAAGAAAACACTTGCATTACAAAAAATAAAATACATATATAATTTCATTTTTTAAACAAGGAATACATAAAATGTAACTATCAAATTCACGGAGATTCCTTTACTGTTTCGCTGAGCTTTATTGGGGTCCAAGTAAAAAATTAGAATTATTCAACATTTCAATTCGTAAGAATAAGACTGTTTATATTAATATTTCTCAAATTAACGCCATGAAATGTAAAACATATTACATCTGTCGTAACACATTAATTGGTGCACAGTCAACGCGCGACTTCATTGGTTGATGGGCAGCCAATAATAAACGTCGCAGAGCACAGTAGGCGTGCCCGTTGTAGACAGAACCAGTAGGAAATACAGAGATCAACACAACTTCTATTGCTGTTATGGAAAACATAGGCAGTTCACTGCAATCTGGTGCTCAGTACCAGTAAATATGTGCCGCTCAACAAAAACCAAGGATCCGTAATATTACGAAAATTTCTGTATTATATTTTAACAGTAATTTTAATTTTACGGAAGGTTTTTNCTATTTTAACAGTAATTTTAATTTTACGGAAGGTTTTTTTTTAACAGTGCATGCTGATCCTGCGGGAAGTCAGGATCAACTTACAGAGATAACATTCCGTGCAGTTAAATACCGGAAGAATTCAAGGGTTTAATAATAATAATAGGAACATAAACATTTCTGGGTTTAAATCCCATGCAGACTAGCTTCTGTAGTCCTGTACACTGGAGCCTCAGCTGTGGGTTCATNGTAGATTCCGGTTTCGAGGACGAGCAATGACAAGACTGTGGCCGCTGTTATCACAATATTGTTGTTTTGTTTTGTCATTTAGTAAAATATTCAAGCCACTGAAACCTATTCCTCCAGACATCACAAAGTAGTAAAAGCCACGTGTAACAGATTCGCAAAACTCCAAACACTCAAACATTTATATAAATATCAAGTTACCAGCATTATTTTCAGCAAACGATATGTTTATACAGCAAACTACAGTAATAATTGTAAGCCACTACAAAATATTTAAAACGTGTTCGAATACCCCTACAGAACAAAATATTTCACTTAACAATTTTAAACCCAAGAAAACACTTGCATTACAAAAAATAAAATACATATATAATTTCATTTTTTAAACAAGGAATACATAAAATGTAACTATCAAATTCACGGAGATTCCTTTACTGTTTCGCTGAGCTTTATTGGGGTCCAAGTAAAAAATTAGAATTATTCAACATTTCAATTCGTAAGAATAAGACTGTTTATATTAATATTTCTCAAATTAACGCCATGAGATGTAAAACATATTACATTTGTCGTAACACATTAATTGGTGCACAGTCAACGCGCGACTTCATTGGTTGATGGGCAGCCAATAATAAACGTCGCAGAGCACAGTAGGCGTGCCCGTTGTAGACAGAACCAGTAGGAAATACAGAGATCAACACAACTTCTATTGCTGTTATGGAAAACATAGGCAGTTCACTGCAATCTGGTGCTCAGTACCAGTAAATATGTGCCGCTCAACAAAAACCAAGGATCCGTAATATTACGAAAATTTCTGTATTATATTTTAACAGTAATTTTAATTTTACGGAAGGTTTTTTTTTAACAGTGCATGCTGATCCTGCGGGAAGTCAGGATCAACTTACAGATGTAACATTCCGTGCAGTTAAATACCGGAAGAATTCAGGGGTTTAATAATAATAATAGGAACAGAAACATTTCTGGGTTTAAATCCCATGCAGACTAGCTTCTGTAGTCCTGTACACTGGAGCCTCAGCTGTGGGTTCATNAAACATTTCTGGGTTTAAATCCCATGCAGACTAGCTTCTGTAGTCCTGTACACTGGAGCCTCAGCTGTGGGTTCATTGGCTGTCGCCTTTGTGAGAATAGTCTATTCACAGTTTCTTCATACTTTTTGTATCAAACCTTCGAAAAATCACCTCATCTATGACACGTTTGCTTGCTTACTAAATATATTAATTATCACAAGCTTTAACGTTAAACTATTTTATTTTTGGTTAAATTGAACTGTCTTTATACTTTTCATTTATTAATTATACTATTTCATTAAAATCAATATGAATGAAAATAAAAAGAAAATAGGTGTCTTGGTAATACATAGTAAAAATAGTCCTCATGCAAAATGTTGTTATATCGATTGCGCAAGAATATGGTGCGTTGTCCCTTTGGCATAATTTTCTAGATTNTCGATTGCTCAAGAATATGGTGCGTTGTCCCTTTGGCGTAATTTTCTAGACTTGGTTAAGCTTTGCTTTCATGAGGCGGAGTTATAGCCTGGAAGTAGAACTTTTGCAGGGCTTCAGAAAAGTTGGAAATTATCATTAACGTTCTATAGCCAGTTTCACCCCTGACGAGTAGCTTTGGTGCTTGTTTTCATGCAGGTCTTCTATTGGCCCAGAGTCGTCCGCGGCGTATACAATGAAGTTTTAGTCAATCGCAAAGTTAACTCAAATTTAATGAGTGCTTAAAGTATAGCTTGTTATCAAATTGATTTGAGGAATCTTCCTGTCCCTATTTACAGACCTGAAACTTCACAGTAGTATTAACTCTCAGGACGATGTCAAATGTTTAACGGCTACTCGTTACTTCAGTGGGTATCTATAATTGTTCCTACATTTTGTTGCACCTTCATTACTCGCCCAAAGTCCCTGAAGACGTGTCAAGTATTTCAAGGACACCAAAGCAGGAATGCTTCCGCCAAATGACTACATTAATTTTTCGTGTGTGTACACGTCACTATAATTATATGAATTTTGCATATATATTCGGTGATAGGTTTAACTTCAAGCAAGTCTGCTGCAGTGTTCCCTTCATGATTGCGCAATAACTGTTTTTTTTTCACACCCTGGATAACTGTTTAGCGAGGAAAAAACAGGAAGAGATATTGTAACCACATGACGTGAAACTGTACTGAATAAGAAATAAAGTTTTTTTATAGTGGTAGCAGTTAAAGAAAAATAATTGGCCCGCGCATGAGTTGAGAAGTGAAGGTTGCTGCAAACTTAAGTATCTGGATTCTAGTGTATCTACAGGGGACGTGAATTATTGAGAAGGCGCGATAACTTTAAACTAAAATCGCATGACTACTGTATAAACCTTCACCTTTANTATTCGGTGATAGGTTTAACTTCAAGCAAGTCTTCTGCAGTGTTCCCTTCATGATTGCGCAATAACTGTTTTTTTCACACCCTGGATAACTGTTTAGCGAGGAAAAAACAGAAAGAGATATTGTAACCACATGACGTGAAACTGTACTGAATAAGAAAGAAAGTTTTTTTATAGTGGTAGCAGCCAAAGAAAAATAATTGGCCCGCGCATGAGTTGAGAAGTGAAGGTTGCTGCAAACTTAAGTATCTGGATTCTAGTGTATCTACGGGGGACGTGAATTATTGAGAAGGCGCGATAACTTTAAACTAAAATCGCATGACTACTGTATAAACCTTCACCTTTATTGAAGCAGGGACCACGATCATATAGGGGTGAGACTACACGCCTCCAAACACGTGAAACAAGGTTAGATCCCCAGCGGAGTCGTAACCCTCTCGCCTTTATTGATGCTGCGAAAAATCCACGCTCAGCTGCAATACAAATAACACACGGCATAACCATATAGTACTTAGAAATACAGATCTGTGAAAGTAGCTTCTACCTAGAACTTCACACTCTCAATATGAATCAGTGAGAATTTCACTGTTTAAATCAGTTAACAACATCTGACTTATTCAACAGTCACTTCAGCCAATCTTACTGACAAATTAGTGAAAAAAAATGTAACTTTTCCTTCACTTCTCGGTTCAGTGACATTCCTCACTGATTCATCAATCATTTCATTAGCTGTTTTTCAGTGATTAATTTTTTGACTGATGAATCAGTTAAACCAGATGTATTAAATGAAATAACGTATAAACTAACAGAACCCATAAAATATATTTTTTTTGGTGAGGGTTTTGTTTTTTTATAATACCACTTTAAGAGGTAACATTAACATTCCGTCTTTAATTTCGATTTTACGTTGAGTTGAGAGATTTTGGCGGTTCTTAACAACGAGGTCTTGAGAGCCGATGAGGGTGAAATGATGCGGGCATGGAGCAGCGCCGGAATGCATGGGCGGGGAAAACGGGAGATCCCGAGAAAAACTCCCCGACCAGCGGCATCGTCCGGCACGATTCCCACTTGCGAAAATCTGGGAGTGGCCCGTCTGGTGATTTAACCCGGTTCGCCTTTGTGAGAAGCGAACAGGCTAACCACTCAGTCACCGCGGCCTCTCGTTCTTACGTCTTTCATTTCGTTTTCACGTTATAATCATAGCGCTCGATTTGAAGGTTTGAACTGCATTAAATGTGATGAAGTGAGTGCATTAATACGTACTGGTTGTATTAACCATCCCAATTATACCAATTAAAGCAAAGACGAGAAGAAGGAATATACAATTTAAAGCTACATATTTATATATATATATATATATATATATAACTTATATACACCCCCGCACAGCCAGCGTTGACTTGATGACTCGGTGGGTAAGGTAATGGACTGGCAGTGGGACACTAGGTTCAAGTCCCGGATCCCACGGGCATTTTTTTTTTAAATTACATTAAATTGTAAAATATAAACAAAGAATAATGAATAAATGTTTATTTCTCGTAATGGTTTGGCTGAATAAAAAAAACAATATTTAATTAGCCTCAGGCAGTTGTCTGTATCTTATTCAATCAGTGAAATTGTTTCACTAAAACAACCAGTGGTTTTTTTTTTTTACCGATTCTAGGTTGAGCCATTTTAACTGATTCGAGTTGTTGCATTTGACTGTAAATCAGTGGTTTTCCAATGATTCGAATTTAGGGTGCAATCGCACACGCCAGCAAAATGGCTTTACTGGCCAGCAGAATGTTGTAACACAGTTCGTCAGTCAGCACCTGGTAACCTACTCACGTATATTATTGCCGGCCAGCAACCCAGCCAATAGGCATTCATTCGCAGCATGCAGTGACCAATCATACGTAAGGCCCGTTCCCAGAGCCTCGCGCAGCCAATCATAAAATGAGTACGCCCACATCAAATGAACCGCCAAGCCATTTTGTCTCTGTTTACTTATTTACTCTGTGGTATTACCATATTCAGAATAACATGTGAAATCATTCAAACGAATTACTTTCACTATTTTCAGTCAAGAAACAAGACAAAGAAAAAAAAACCCCGCAAGTAGAGATGTAGCGAATGCCTTCAATTTGTTGTGACCTATATTCTGAATACAAAACAATGGGAATTGCACCATCAAAATCTCATTACTAGACCTGATGGTTACAGGGACTGCATTTCGCTAGTACAGCTGTGGATCGTAAAGATCTTCAATAAATCACATCAATTCGATTCTTTTCTTCTCGCATGGCGGATTTTTCTCGACATATTTTCATATTTTTCAGCCTGTCTCCAAAAGTTCAGATTGTGCAATATCTAAGTCTTTATATGTTTGGTATGAATTTTTGAGAAGCGCTTTCCTGCATTCACAGCCAGTGACTGGACTTGCAAGGGGCTGTCGATTGAAGATTTCGCTACAAGATGCATGTCGCCTAGAAGTACTTATACCGGCCAAACGATACTGCTGTGCGGGTTGCTGCCTGAACCAGCTTAGGCGTTTTGTCTGATCAAATACATATGCTGTAATGCTACGTGGACCATTCTGGATGCTCTGTGACCTGTGGCTCTGGGCGCGGGGACGAGTTGTTGGGCGTGTATATACACGGCAGGGCAATCTCGGGTGGGCGGAAAATTTACAAATTACGTCCTAAGGGAGGCTGATGTAGATACACCAACTACACTGGTTAACCATATAGTTTTGACCAGGGCTGGCAACAATCCTGGTGCATGGGTGCCGGAAAAGTGTACTAATTACGTGCAATTTTGTTGACAAACGCCACACTATGAAATGACAGGATAATAAGAGTGGGACCGGACCCTGACTTGCTGATGACGAAGAAGCTGTGTTGTTGATGAGCAGTGACTCGGGTTGTAGGGACTCACAGACACACTACACGCGAGTTTAACTAGTCACTTGCAAACAACACTACAACATGTTCTACAGACACCCACACGTACATTTACTTAGATAGCAACAGTGGGTAGCAGCTATAAATACGGGTCCAGAGCCCCAGCTGAAACACATACACAGAAGCCCGCCGCGCGCCGGCTCAGTGATTTGACTCAAGTCTGTCGAGCTGCAATTATATTGCAAACCCACTGAACAAGTTATGGGAACTTGGGTGCCTGGTCTCGTGACAGCACGGCCTCTCGGGGGCATGTGAGAGATTGGCGGCGGTGGGTGGGCGGAGATTATCCCGCCTCTTCTTCTAGTCTTCCTCTACCCACTAACAAACAGCATGGTTCCTAGAGTCTGTTCACGATAAAGTGAGCAATTTTGAAACCAACCCTTGAAAAATGTCGCTGTCCTTACCTGCGTGTATTTTTAACGGGCAAACGTGGTGGCATGCGCCCAGTAAAGTTGGCAACGACGGAGGGAAAGTAGTTCCATGTCTCGACGTTGAATTAAAAGGGTTCGGTAAACATTTGTCAGTACTTGAATCCTTTATTTTTCTTTCTGAATTTGTAAATGCATATAAGTGTACGGACTGGAAAATTGGTAAAATACGTACTTTTATAATAATTCTACATTTTCCCTTGACTAGCGCATGAATCAAGTGTCTAGGTCCACGGCAATGTCGAGTTTACAAATGGCGGAAGGATACACAATGTGCTTACAAGTTGTTACAGTGAACAAGTTATACCTATCTGGCGTAGTGGCCAGGGAATCCGTCCTTTGCCACGGCGATCCGGGTTCGATCCCCGACTGGTTCAATCCCGGAGTTTCGCACCGCGGGAATCGTGCTGGGAGATGCCGCTTGCCGGCGGGTTTTCTCGGGGTGCTACGGTTCCCCCGGCTCTAGCATGCCAGCGCCGCTCCATCTTAGGGTCTCGTGTTATGTCCGGGGATGACGGGAGGGAGGATGTCACCACGCCCCGGATGCACTCTTTACGCGACGTTTATTTATTCCTGATGCATTTTTCTATTGATGCATGTAACCATTTTGATTTCTTTCCCGTCGGAAAGGATTTTACGGTGTCTACGCCGGTTTCTACCTTTCTATTCTTGGTTATAGTTTTAGCTACAGGTACACTCAGGGAGGGAGTCGTGGCCTTGAACGGCGGCCACGGCTGCCCAATACCTCGCTGCCACGATGCATGCCCCATTGCTAGAGATCGGAAAAATTCGCGAGTTCACTGAACTGCAGGCTAAACTCTAGAGTCTTATTTACAAATATGCCGACGTCAACTTCACGTTGGTTGCCTGCTGTCACAGTGGGAGGTGACGATTGGACCAGCATTCTCCAGGAAGTGTCAAATACCGCGTGGGCCGATGGCTAAAGTTATATAAACGCAAGTGTTTTGAGTTTTAACTTGTCCCAAAATGAATCCGCGAATTCTTCAGGTCTCTACCCATTGTATGAATTCTCTCCCTTGTAAGCGTGTGGGGCCCAGCTCTGAGACGCACTTAGCTCCCGTCCATACCTAGCACTCAGAGTTAGAGTAGGTTAGTGGTTGGCGGACTCGGCCGG
>NQII01000441.1:235977-247601 GCA_002778355.1 Clitarchus hookeri
GGGCGGAGCGAGACTCGATTCACTACACTCGCTCGCCAGTCAGAAGCGTTCTCTTGGAGTCGTTTCTCGGCAAACTAAAGAGTTTTGAAACTAATCTTCGAATGTAATCCTTGCCGTTAGTTGCATAGGTTTTAACACAAACACCGACGACACGAACGATGTCAGCTAATTTTGGAAAATAGTTACAAGTCTTAAACAATAAGTGTTATCTAATGAAATTGGTTTCGTTACTGTTATACATACTAAAGCATTAATGGGCGTAACACTGGAATATAATAGTATTTACAGAAATTTTACGTCACCTGTGTATACTCATGTAAGTTTTTTTTTTAAATAAAATAAAAGCCGGGAAACTATATATAGTACATTTTTCTTTTTAAAGTAGGGTGTGGTTTACATTAAGTCTTTTCACAGTCACGGAAAATATACTTCCCGCTTATGAAAGTCATAGATGTTTCATGTATTAAAGCAGGCCACGGTAGAGTTACTGCCCAGCGTTAAAACATGTATCAAGAATATAGTTTAATTATACATGATCTGGTATACTATACGAGTATATTGAACTTATTTTATATTATTAAATGGAATTTTTTTACTACAAATATTATAGCATTTGTGTAGTGTATATTATAAAAATAAAAACTCATTAAAGTACAAATTGTATTATTTTTACCAAGTTGCCAAAATAAAATATTTAATAAATAGCCACAAAATTTTTCCTTTGAAAGGGCTAAAATATTAATCTTAAAATTGTCCTCCATGGACTTGACATTAGTTTGGCCCTGAGTAACAGAGCTTCTCATGCTGCACGAAAGTATCGGGTATCGGTGAATAAAGTTTCCAGGTTTAAACGAAATAAATTTTCACCTGTTAACTGTTTCCCGCAATGACGAATTAATACCTTTCTGGGAATTAAAATGTTAAAAGACACTGAACCTGAGAAAAAGGTACAAGGTAACACAATTAATTATTCTTCTGTTTTCGCAGCATCGAGTCTCTGACACCACTAAAGAGGAAGGAGTGCGAAGCAAAATACGACTCTTTGTTTAAACATTTCCTCCAAACGGCTGTGGTCTGTGTATTTGAAATTATACTTCTTTTGGCGCGTTGAGGGTAAACGGAAGTTGCGCGCGCACAGTGTAACGAAATTCGACAGTGAACGTGGTAGGGGTATAACCCAACGCGCATGCGCTTATAGTCTAGCTATATACAAACGCAAGGTACACAACATAGCATATATTAAAAACCTACAGAAAATCAGTTCATGTAATTAGCAAATTGAAAAACATTTAATTTATATTAGTAATACTTTGTAAATATATATATATTTTTTATTAATTAATATTACTTACATTGCGCCGTGAAAAATTTTTTAGTTACAAAAATTGTATAATAAAATGTTGAAAGTGTTTTCAAGTATTAGAGGTTAATTTTTTGTAAGTGTTATTCTCAAGCCTTTTAAAATTTAATTATGTTCTTTAATCAAACCTTTATTAATTATATTTAATGTCTTTCTTCGGTCATTTTATAGTTTTTCCTACTTACATAAATTATTTGCATACGTAATAAAATTTTACTTTAGTCACGCCAAAGAAGTATAACTTCTAACGCGCGTACATAAGTACACGCACCCATTTTTTTTGTAGCTGTTCTCTATCTTTGATAGTAAAATAGTGATTGAAAATAGGAAAATGACTGTCATGATCACCTGTGAAAGTTTGTTTCTTGCACGTGTGTACGAAAAATAAGCGTGGAGAGTTTTGTAATATATGGCGACTTAAAAGCTTTGGAAATATTCTGAATAAACAGATAATTTTTTTACGAGGCAGCATTTTAGCGGACACACGTATTAAAATACTTTGCGAGTGGCACGACATTTTATTTCAAATTAAGACACTTTAAAATAATTTGCGTCTTTTGTTATGCTGCAGTAAAAATGATGACATTATTTTGAAACTAGGAGATCCCCTGCTATAAATTCGTACGTGTCGCGCAACTACCAAGCAGCAGGGAATTAATATACGACTTATTTTGCCATATTATTACACATTACGTTTGGCATACACGAACCCTGAGCTTACGTACAAGCTTAGCGTAATTTAAAAATAAAGGGAAACCCAACAACAGTGCATCAATCCCTAGTGCACGTTATTCTTAGGAGTTGCTTGATAACACGGGACATTCAGAACGACCGAGGAAAGGAATGGAGAAAACACACGCGACACTATTAGTCGGTGCTTCGCTCGGGGAAGTCTGCATTTCTGTATCTTTTTTTTTTCAGACACAAATACGCGCTACTGAAGTTGAGCAAGCAGAATTAATGCAACGTGGTTTATTGCAACACGCAACTGCACATTTACATGATCGTCCTCACTCAACTCTCACATTCGGTTCTCTACCCCAGCTCCTCCCTCCCACCTCCCCCTTGGGGAATACCGCATGCAGTAATGTGATTTCAGAGGCTGCTGAAAGATAAAAAGAAAAAAAAAAGAGCGGGAGAGGTAGTTTGTTGAACCAAACGACCTCTTTCCCTTTGCGTGGAAAACTTCCACGGAGAGTTTCAAATTACTGTGGCAAGTGTAGAGGATTGTGTGATCCCCCGAGCAAATATTTTTTACATTA
Organism: Clitarchus hookeri; assembly: GCA_002778355.1. Classification (NCBI taxonomy): domain Eukaryota; kingdom Metazoa; phylum Arthropoda; class Insecta; order Phasmatodea; family Phasmatidae; genus Clitarchus; species Clitarchus hookeri. The sequence continues at coordinate 238,600 of NQII01000441.1, forward strand.
CACGATATGAGACTAGCGGGAGAAGCGCATGGAATAAATGCACATTTCCTCAGAAGTCGTGGCGGTGTTTCAAGTAAACGTCACGTATTTATTACAAATATTGTAAATAAACCCATTGTATCAAGTACACGCTTATGAGCTCGAGTGTTGCAAACATGTAATATTTTTGTGTGCGGTGAGAAAACGTGCTGTTCTATTAGTGGGGATAGGAAAATTTCTCTAATTCATTTCAGAACAATTTTCGGAAGCGGTAATCGTGCCGGAAAATGCCGCCGGTTGGCGAGTTTTCTCAGGGATCTCCCGTTTACCCTACCCTTTCATTACGGTGCTGCTCCATACTCACCTCACTTCACCCTCAGCGGCTCTGAAGACCTCGATGTTGAGAACCCGCCCAGATCTCTTCACTCACTCACTAATCTCGGGTCAAGATAGACGTCCAATAGGTGAACACTGAGGTCGCCTTTGCAACTGGATAACAGTTCATTAGGCACGCCCTGGACGACTCTGGACCAATAGCAGACTTGCAAGGAAGCAGGTAGCGAGTGTCCTACTGCCAGGTGTGCAGTACCACTGGCTACTCTCTGGGGCAGCAGCCAATGTACACACGTCTGAGGCTCGAGTGCACACACGACTGTGCAGGCTTGCCAACACGTCATTGAACTCGCGAAATTTACCTATCCCTTATCGATTAGTTCATTGTATGTATCTGATGCGTGCATTTTGAGCTACAGCGCCTTGGAAAGGCCGTTTTTAACAGTTTTGGAGTACTCTGAATTGATGTTTCTAACGTACGTGATATTTTGAAAGTACTATACAGCTCTCGTCTGAAGTGTGTGTTCTTTTCGTAGATCAGCACGTTGGACGCACGTTTAATAGTTTCGTTGAAAAACGTGTATTTGGAACACTCTGCAACGCAGTTCAAGCGCCAGGTAGACGGGCGCCTTAAGCACATGGCCAAAGAGTAGATAACTACGCAGAGGCGAGATGACGCGACGGTTACTTGAATATGGTAGTGGCCGTTCTCTGATTGGCCGTGCGAGGCTCCGGGAACTGGCAATGTGTCTCACTGGCTACTGCATTCAGCGGAAGGTTCTCAATTGGCCGGGCCGCTGGCTGGAAAGTAGGTTTCCAGACGCTGATTGGCGGACGCTGCTCCGCCATGTCGCGGGCAAGTGGCGTCGTCCTGCCGGCGCGTGCACGTTCACTCTACACAAGACTCAGTTAAAAACCACTGGTTCGCGGCGAAATATCCGTGGAAATGGATCCACTTAGAATCGGTGGCAAACCACGGAGGGTTTCAGCGAAACAATTTCACTGATTGAATAAGTGACAGCCAACTGCGAGCGGCAAATTAAATGTTTTTTTTATTGAATTGAACCAAATCATTACAAGAAACAAACAGATTTCCAATAGTAGATTATTTAATATTGTGCAATTTAGAAAATTAAATTAATTAAAAAACCGTTAAAAAAAACTCGCCGTGTTTATGATTGTAACCCACGCCATCCCGCTCCCAAACCACTGCTTTCACTATTGAGCTACAAAGCCAACATCGCCGAAGAAGAAAAAAAAATATTTATTATATTTCTTTATCGAAAATATGCTGTTTTAAATGGTTTGTCCTTTGTTTTCGTTTTATGTTTAATTAGTAACATCGGGATTGCTAAAACAAATAGTACGTATGAATGCACTCACTTCGCCACAGTTAATGTAGTTTAATCTTTTAAACCGAGTAGTATGGGAATTACGTGAAAACGGAATGAAAGGCGTAAAAACGAAATGAAAGACTGAATCGTCATGTTGACTCGTAAGATCGTAATATAAAATACGAAATTAACATTAAAAAAGATATATTATGGGTTTTATTAGTTTATAAGTTGTTCTTTCGTTTCATACACTTTGTTTAACTGATTTACCAGTCAAAGAAACAAATAACTGAAAAACAGCGAGTGAAATGGTTGATGAATCAGTGGGAAATGTCACCGAATCAATAAATAAAGGAACACTTGTATATATATATTATTATTATTATTTTTTTTTTAATATTTTTTTTTTACTAATTTATCAGTTAAATTGATTGAAGTGGGAGTTGAATATGTCAGTTGCTGTTAACTGATTTAAACAGTGAAATTCTCACTGATTAAGACTTAGAGTGCGAGTTCACAGAATAAGCGGCTCTTTCATCTCTCTGTATTCCCAAGTACTTTTTGTCTGAGCATCTGATTTTATCCCATCGTGTGATCGGTGAAGTTATTTGTCAGCTCCATTTGTGTCTGCAGACGTAAAGACTATAAAAATTCGTGAGTTCACTTACCTATAGCCTAGATTTCAAAATCGCATGTACTGCTCATTGGCCGTTCGAAGGATGTGGCCAGGCCTGCATCTTATTGCTTCTTTATTATTGGTTCAGAGTCCTCCAGGAGCTGTCAAATAATCTATAGACCAGTTGCAAAAGTAACAAACACGTACGATTCTAGGGTGTTCCCAAATGGATCTGAAAAAAATTCAGGTTTTTACTTTGAGAATAGGTCATTAATAAATACCTTATAGTTTCGGTTTGTAAGCAGGCATCAAGAGGGCGGCCAATAAGTGTACATGTTAAACACATTGGTTTTTTATACTTTCCATCGTATGACTCTCTTTTTAGAGTTCAGCACCAATGAAAAAAGCCCTGGGATTAAATTGAAAGTTACCATTTCTATAACTGAAATAAATATGTATGAAATACTTAAACACTATTACAAATATTTTGTTCTGTTCGACTTCAGTAATAATTGTGATTGTGTGCAGTTGTAAAATTTTACGGCACAATATTTTCCAGATTTCACCTAATTTCGTATGTTTGGATATTTTTGTCTAATGCACTGTGTCAGTATGTTGGTAAAGTCTAGGTCAATGCTGTTTTATTTCAATTTTGGGGAGTTATTTTAGACATTTTTATTTCAGCCTGGTATTCGTGCAGTGGAGTTAGTACGGAGTTAACTTGTCTGCCAAGGGTGGCAGGAAGGCGGTCGCTTGCTACAGACAGCTCGGCTTGCAAGCGAATGATAGTTGACGCTCTTGCATGTCTGAGGCGTGGAATGCTTCGCGCTGTACCGTGTCCGCGCTACTTGACAGAGGCGCAACGCGTGCAATTTATTGCTGCAGAACAGTTGTGTGTGGCTGTTGACAGTTTTCGGCAACCCCCAGCGCTATCTAGGAACGGCCTCTGAACTAAGTTCTGTAACCTTTGTGCCCACGCGCTACCATTTCTTGCCTGACACTTCGCTCAGACTCGAAGCTACATTGACGTGCTCGACGTAGGCTCCCGTGTGTGCGGTGACTTCAGTGGGAACTTAAGAGTTCTCATGTTTATTTTTTTGATCACGTCATGTGGTGTAGAAATTCGGAAAGAAGTTTCTGGTTAAACATGTAAGCAGTTTCTTCTCTTCCCTCCGAGATGGGTGAGCACAGCATCTGTCTTTCTCTGGTAGTACGTGCCATGCGATTGATTTTATTCGTGTGTTCCAGAGGGATCGTGGTTTTGGATGAAGCATTATTCAATGTTTAAGTTCAAGTTTTCAGGTATTTATAACTACTTGCCCGGCTTCTCTTTAGTTGCCGTCCAGAGCAAGGTTTCATCTTCCGCTGCACGACTTCGAATGGAGAAGTATCAACTAAGTGCTAGCTTCACGGAACATTTTTGTAAATCTTGGTATCGTCTGGACCACGTCACTACATAACTACGTCATAATTGCTTGAACTCATTCCTCATAATCAGGGCCAGTGACTTTTCGCGTAATGATCGGAGCACACAGTAGACTTCAATACTATATACACACCTCAGCTGTTGTTATACCTCCATTGACTGCTGGTGCCGTGTCCGTCTTTGACCAAGNACGTAATTGGTAACCAAAAGTATAACTTTAGCAGGGCTTCAGAAAAGTTTGAAGTAACCGTGAATGGATTATAGACCAGTTGCAAAAGTAACAAACACGTACGATTCTAGGGTGTTCCCAAATGGATCTGAAAAAAATTCAGGTTNTATAGACCAGTTGCAAAAGTAACAAACACGTACGATTCTAGGGTGTTCCCAAATGGATCTGAAAAAAATTCAGGTTTTTACTTTGAGAATAGGTCATTAATAAATACCTTATAGTTTCGGTTTGTAAGCAGGCATCAAGAGGGCGGCCAATAAGTGTACATGTTAAACACATTGGTTTTTTATACTTTCCATCGTATGACTCTCTTTTTAGAGTTCAGCACCAATGAAAAAAGCCCTGGGATTAAATTGAAAGTTACCATTTCTATAACTGAAATAAATATGTATGAAATACTTAAACACTATTACAAATATTTTGTTCTGTTCGACTTCAGTAATAATTGTGATTGTGTGCAGTTGTAAAATTTTACGGCACAATATTTTCCAGATTTCACCTAATTTCGTATGTTTGGATATTTTTGTCTAATGCACTGTGTCAGTATGTTGGTAAAGTCTAGGTCAATGCTGTTTTATTTCAATTTTGGGGAGTTATTTTAGACATTTTTATTTCAGCCTGGTATTCGTGCAGTGGAGTTAGTACGGAGTTAACTTGTCTGCCAAGGGTGGCAGGAAGGCGGTCGCTTGCTACAGACAGCTCGGCTTGCAAGCGAATGATAGTTGACGCTCTTGCATGTCTGAGGCGTGGAATGCTTCGCGCTGTACCGTGTCCGCGCTACTTGACAGAGGCGCAACGCGTGCAATTTATTGCTGCAGAACAGTTGTGTGTGGCTGTTGACAGTTTTCGGCAACCCCCAGCGCTATCTAGGAACGGCCTCTGAACTAAGTTCTGTAACCTTTGTGCCCACGCGCTACCATTTCTTGCCTGACACTTCGCTCAGACTCGAAGCTACATTGACGTGCTCGACGTAGGCTCCCGTGTGTGCGGTGACTTCAGTGGGAACTTAAGAGTTCTCATGTTTANAGCTACATTGACGTGCTCGACGTAGGCTCCCGTGTGTGCGGTGACTTCAGTGGGAACTTAAGAGTTCTCATGTTTATTTTTTTGATCACGTCATGTGGTGTAGAAATTCGGAAAGAAGTTTCTGGTTAAACATGTAAGCAGTTTCTTCTCTTCCCTCCGAGATGGGTGAGCACAGCATCTGTCTTTCTCTGGTAGTACGTGCCATGCGATNTAAGCAGTTTCTTCTCTTCCCTCCGAGATGGGTGAGCACAGCATCTGTCTTTCTCTGGTAGTACGTGCCATGCGATTGATTTTATTCGTGTGTTCCAGAGGGATCGTGGTTTTGGATGAAGCATTATTCAATGTTTAAGTTCAAGTTTTCAGGTATTTATAACTACTTGCCCGGCTTCTCTTTAGTTGCCGTCCAGAGCAAGGTTTCATCTTCCGCTGCACGACTTCGAATGGAGAAGTATCAACTAAGTGCTAGCTTCACGGAACATTTTTGTAAATCTTGGTATCGTCTGGACCACGTCACTACATAACTACGTCATAATTGCTTGAACTCATTCCTCATAATCAGGGCCAGTGACTTTTCGCGTAATGATCGGAGCACACAGTAGACTTCAATACTATATACACACCTCAGCTGTTGTTATACCTCCATTGACTGCTGGTGCCGTGTCCGTCTTTGACCAAGCCACTCAGGACTAAGTAACTCCGACACTGAACCTTCGTGATTCGTGCGCAAACGGTTAACACGGGCCAGAACATATTTAGCCAATCAAAGAAGCTGGATGACCCTACAGTGCTTTGAACTGTCTCTTGTCTCGAAATCTTTTCGCGAAATATCACTGCCTCTACTCAATGTTTGTAACGTAAAATATGACTGGAATATTTATCTGTCATTTACAATTTTTTTTTAAAAATACGAATCAACGGCCAACTAAAATAAAATACGCATTTTAATTTTAAATTAAATTTAAATAGATGGTGTGCGGTACATTCCAGGGTTTTCGAGGCTTCCAGGGCCATAATTATGAAACCATTGTGATTTAATTAATTTATGAACATGGTAATTATTACTTGAATATTTAATCCATGAGTCAATTTTTTGTTGTCTACACATTCAATTTGTTTAATTAAAAATTTTCGTTTGAAACTGCAATTTGAAACTCTTCATTTATTATATTTATGTCCACCTCGGGACGATTAATAACTAATTGAAAATATAATTAGTAAAATATTACTGGAATCAGTTTCAAGGTAAAATGTACGTGGCGTCCCATTTTCCTAAACACGACTCCAAACAATTAAATAGTAATAATGGCGTGGTTCGTAGTGTCTGGCATTAAGGTAGCTGATTTTTACGGAAGTGTCCAAAGTATAATGTGTTGTTGTTCGGGTAATTATAAATTGTATAACATTTTTAATGGGCACTGTATTTGTTTGTTTAATGACCAGACACGTAGGCAATTTGTGTCTCTTTGAGCATGGTTGATGATTATTGTGATTTAAACTGAATTTAATATGCTGAATCGTTCTCAAGCTTCGATTAAGTATAGGATATTTTTGATAAGAAACATTTTATTAACAACCATGCGACACACCACGGTACAATTGCCGTACTTGATAAAGATTTTCTTGCAGACTAATATTAATTGAATTTTAAATATTTTACCATGTTGATTGTAGCAAAATATTTTACAGTGTTACAAAATATATCGATTATTCATATATATATATATATATATATATATATTAGTATATATGAAAAATAAACAGTTATTTTCTGACAAGTTTGTGCTACTTTTCAATAAGTTCTGCAAAATTTAACATAAGAGTTATATACAGTATTTATTTATTCATTGCAATGATACATAACTATTCTGGTATATTATGTACATAATTGATCTAACATGAAAGAAAATGAATACGAATTTATTACAAAGTATTTTGGTATCATCATTTACATATTGTAAATTTCAGTTTTTAGTTGTTGGGTTGAGGGGGGTAAAAAAAAAAAGGGGGGGGGGGTTCCTGGTCCACTTGCACCACTCCTGTGAGTGCGCGCCTATTTCAAAAATAGAAACTCAGTTAGTAGGACTAAGGTTTATTATACTCAGGTTAGGAACAAAACGAGCTTTCTAATGGGAGAGTTTGGCATGGGGAAAATTTCCGCTGCTAGGTGCAATGAGTTACAAAGAGGTCAATTTCAATTAAAATTTTAAGCTACGCGAGTAATAAAAAAGAAAGATTTTACTTAGTTACGTAGTTATTTTTTATTTATGATTATTGCAATAATTTTGTTTTTTAAAATAGAAAATAGAGAAAACCCGGTACACATGCGACAATAGCGTTTACCTATTGGCGAAAAACTTTAGTTGCCAAACTGAAAGCATTGAACTTCCCAACCAGAGCAGAATAAATGTTAATGGAACCGAACGCAGCCCTTCCTTCCCTAGCAGACCACGGCGACACTGTCTCTGTGTTAAAACAAACAGGGACGTCCAGGGAGAGTTACTAGTCTCGCAAAACAACGGCATCACACGTATTCACAGTTGATTAGATAAATGTGTGGGTCCGTGAAATGAGCGTCAAATAACGAGAAACATTTCCAAAAGATTTCTCACTTTCTACAGTTCTATGCATACTCGATGTTTTATGGAATGAGTAGGGCGGGGGGCGTCGACAACGATGACTCGGGGAATTACAGTGAAGTGAAGTTTGCCGGAAGTGAAGGACGGGAGAAGGCTTCCGTTTGAGATATACTTCCGGCACGTCTGAACTGGCGCCATTTGACAACTGGGGCGGGGCAGAAGGCGTAATAACACGGCTCACCGACCCGAACACGTTTGCCCGCAAGTGCCAGTCAACTCGCCGTTCGCGGGCTGTAGATGCGGCGTGAGCGAGCACAAAGGAAACAAATACAATTAGATTTTGCTTTCGAGCGTAGGGGATGTGCTTTGCTGGCACGGTGGCGTGTGCTATAGAGCGTAGGGGATGTGCTTTGCTGGCACGGTGGCGTGTGCTATAGAGCGTAGGGGATGTGCTTTGCTGGCACGGTGGCGTGTGCTATAGAGCGGAGTGCATCGGGAGGCTTTCAACAGCGAGGATCTCAGAGCCGACGAGTGTGAAGCGAGGTGAGTACGGAGCAGCGCCGGAATGCAATGGAGAGGGGAGAAACGGGAGGTCCCCGAGAAAACCCGCCGACCAGTGGCATCGTCCGGCACGATTGCCACATGTGAAAATCCGGGAGTGACCCCGCCGGGAATCGAACCCGACTAGCCTTTGTGGTAGGCGAGTTGTCTAACCACCACACCACCGCGGCCCCACGTGCCTTATGTATCTGACTTGCACTCCAGAGGTCGTGGGTTTCATCCATACACTGTATTTTTTTTTGCATCTCTACAAGAAACGGGAACTATGTAGTTGCAATTTTTTTTAGCACCACAATTTTTTTTTCTATATATTGAATTACGTGTTGCTTTTGCGAGAACAAAGACACATTTCCTGTAGTAATCAAATGAGATATGTGCCATTATTCTCGCAAATGAGGGAATGTATGTAATTTTATGGGTTCGCACATGCGTTATAAACACTCGATATAAAACTCTCAGATAAGAGAATAAACAAACAACGTCACAAAATTTAGCAGTGTCACATACTAGAATAGTAACTGGACTGAAACACGTTACTAGAACCAACATTCGTTAGACAAATGAGCAGTCATGCTAGATAAATATAGACTTTGGATTGGTCATACAACAGAACCACAGATGTTAGAACTATCGTACTCTTAAAATATATTTTCCAGAACTATAATACACTAGAAATACATCCACGAACTGCCGTACATTCGAACCATATAACACTAAACTGGTGTTATTTAGATTGGTCTGTCTTGAGTGGGTTTGTGATGTGTAGTTTCAGTGCGTGTTTCAATATTATAAATTAAAAACTGGCATTAAAACTTTTTTTTTTTTTAGAATTTGAGAGGTAAAACAATTTTTTTTATGCTCTCGAAAACAAATGTAAAGAGAAAATACTGCGTGGTATAAAGGTATAAAATGAGAAAAGATT